>JAODVM010254161.1:0-12644 GCA_025400095.1 Phenganax marumi | reverse complement strand
TTGTTGTAATAATTCACGCAATTCAGCTTATGGCTGCAATGTGATTTACATTAAATCTATCTATCTATCTATCTACCATAGTAACATATTTATAGCTCAGTGGCTAGAGCGTCAGTCGAGCAAACCAGAGGGGACTGGTTTTCATTCCGGAGTCGGAGTGGAACGGAGCCCGTACGATTCTCCTGTAACCCACCCATGAGCCTACCATAATAGAAAAGATGACAACTTCTTGATTTTACTAGACTACTTTGCGGTTCTAAATCGTTTGTAATGACATTTGACGAACAGTACGTGAAAGGCATCAAACTACTGGTGATTAATATGCTGCTTGACAAAGTTGTACTGACTTCAAGGCGATGATGTCTTCTGGTATTTTCGTCATAAAGTAAGTATTTGTGCAACGGATCATGGTAAAATGGACAAGAGCTATCTTTTTTGTTATGGTCAATTGCGACCGCGTTTTTTCGTCAAGTGGGCAACTAGAGGAAATTCTCTCAACTAAAACCTCAATACAAGCGACCACCCCGTTAATAAGACCGCTCTCCTCCGAGCAAGCTTGAGTTAATCAAAAGTGCTTTTCTCGAAACCGCAGTGGCCAGGACCCGTTTTCGCCGAGCGAGTGAAATCCTGAGAACGAGCTAGTGCTACGTCAAGGTCCACTATGAGGTCCACTCTGGTCCACTGAGCCCACCAATAACAGTACGTCACGAAGTCGGAGTTGAAAAAGGCCTGGGTACTAGCTTCTCATTTGGCTGCTTTTTGACCTCTTTTTAAAAGACCAGAGTTTGGCCTCCTATGATTGAATTTGGCTACTTTTCAAGTCACGTTTGGCTCCGAGCATCCGCAAAAGCCTACCAACCCTGGCACTAGTTTTGCTTGGTGCTCGCGAAGCAATTCCATCATTCCATATACGCTTTATTTAACGCCATTTCTATTAAGACCGTTTTGCCGGCGTGCACGAATCGCACCATTTTGAAGATGCTCTGTCGTTGTTTGTGTCGGCGCTTGTTTTCGTGTGCACTCCAAGAAAGTTAAAAGTACTTCGACTTTCTTCGTGTGAACGGGACACCAAGAGCGGAAAATCAACAACAGAGCATGTTCAAAACTGTGCGCGGCACCCGCGCGGGCAAAACGGCCGTAGTGGAAAATGGCCTTACACGACCATATTTTGATATTTTCCTAGGTGCCGTTTTATCATGTGGAGCAAAAGAATTCAGCTGCACCTTTGCTAGAATTGTTTGATGATAATTACACATCTATCACGTCAACTAATGTTTTTCACCGGAGTGACAATGTGATGGCTTGCGGTAATCTAACTGGTGGTAGCAATATGAAGCAATATGACGGTAATCTTTTATTGTTTTCGCTTATACTTGAGTTCTTATGCTAATACCTGTAGTTATCTCAATGCCGATGTCGCACACTTCATTGCCGCGTCTCTTTGTTCTTCTTTTTATCTTACATTGCAAGTGAAAACCTGGCGACCCAAATAAACAGACAAAAAATTCCAAGGAAGATGTCTATAATTTTGTTTTAAAGGCTTCAAATAACGTTAATGCGTGGGGAACAATCAGTTTTATCCCTCAGAAGGATACTCAAAATGACGGAAATTTAGATCTCCGTCACCTTCTTTTTATACGATAAATTTGCGTCGCTAGCTGTTTGTCCGAATCTGGCCACCGGGATTTATTTTGCATCACAAAATGGTGAAATCCAATTAATTAGCCTTTTCCCAATCGAGCAAGGGTATAGGGTCTAGTCGTAAACTGTAATGCATCTATCGATTGTTTGGAGGGAAATTACTTGGGCACGCTTGAAATTGACGAACTGCGCGAGCAACAAGGGATTTCGGTAGCTAAATATAGATGTCTAGTTGTTTTTATACTTTAAATTTCTGCTTCTGTTCCTCCAAACAATCCATAATTCATGGAATCTCCATAAATGTATTGCAGTTCGGAACTAGACGCAGTATACATATACCTGCTCGATTGGAAAAAGGCTAAGCATGGCATCAAGCTTTCGAGTGGTTCAAGCAATCAAGCATTAAAGCGTTCGAGCCTTCAAGTAATCAAACCGTCAAGCAATCAAGCATTCAAGTGTCAAGGCATTCAAGATTAAGCACTGAAGCAATCAAGGAAGGAATCATTCTTTCAAGCAGTCAAGCATGCAGGCGTAAACTTTCAAGATTAAGGGGCTGTTTACATGAGGCGGGCTAGCCCGGTTAACCGGGCTGAACGGTTTCTTTCGCATCTTATTGCCGCTTCAAAGCTTGTCTAAAGTAAGATTGGAAACAACATTCAGAATGTACTAGGCATAAACTTGCTGCAAAGTTTATTTAAATACTCGGTTAATAACCAGGAAATATTTTCGTGACAAAACTCAGCCCGGTTAGCCGGTCTAGCCCGGCTCATGCATGTAAACAGCCCCTAAGCACTCACGCAATCAGGCATTCAAGAATTCAACCACGCACACAAGACGTTTAGAAATTTACGTTTGTGTATTTGCGAAAACGGAAATCAACCGTTTCGTGGCTGCATTGAAACTTCTACTGAGCGTTTTGTTCCCAGTGAATCGGTTCAGTATAGCCTGATTTTTGCTTGCGACATAAAGCATAAGCATGAGGCAATAAGATGCGAAAGAAGCCGTTCCGCCCGGTTATCCGGGCTAGCCCTGCTCATGAAGTCACCTCTTAAAATGCCCAGAAACGCTCTGCCTGGATTTTGAGATATTTTATTGCTTTCGTGTGGTTCAACTGTTCAAGCAATCAAGGATAAAAGCGTTAAAGCTTTCAAGATTAAGCACCGAGACCCCGTTTACATCTTACCGCTTTCGGATGGTCAGGACATTATATTCAACAGTTTCGAGGCCAGGTTATCTTGCAGAACTTAATAACAACTAATCCTTGGAAAAGTTGTTAGAACAAAAGTACGGGCATATAGTAGCTAACGTCGATGCCGTGACCATGCGAATCCGGTACCGTGTAAACAGGGCCTAAAACAGTCAAGCATTCGAGCAATCAAGCATTCAAGCGTTAATGCTTTCAAGATGAAGCACTGAGACAGTCAACCAAGCAGTCAAGCTTTCAAGCAATCAAGCATTCAGGCGTTAAAGCTTTCAAGATTAAAGCCTGGTTTCCATATAGTCGTGAACGTCGTAAAGATAGAGTCACGATATCTCTCAACGGCCAAAATATTCTATCTTCCTGGAAGTATATCTCATAAAAAACATACATGTTGTCCACTAATAATTGCTTTGCTAATAATTTGTTTTAAATTGCCTTATTTCGGATGATTAGAAAGTTCGTGACTCTATCTTTACGATGTTTGCGAATATATATAGCCTGGTTTCCATGTAGTCGTAAACATCGTAAAGACCGCAGAGTCACGAACTTTGTAAACATTCGAAATCAAGCATTTTAAAACAAACTATTAGCAAAGAACTTATTAGTGGACAACATGCATGTTTCTTTGAGATATACTGCCAAATATTTTGGCTGTTGAGAGATATCGTGACTCTATCTTTACGACGTTTTATAACGACTATATATGGAAACCAGGCTTAAGCACTGAAGCAATGAAGCAAGCAATCTCTCAACTGGAACAAATTAGATTCTTGATCAATTTTTGCAATTTTTACAATAAAAAAATCGCTTCGCGCGAAAACTATTGATAGTGGAAAACCGCCTTTATGCTACGTTTACACGAATCCAAGTTCACATAGTCACGCTATTAAGTCTAACCATTCAAGACGAGTTTAGAGCCTAAAACTACAATGAGACTGTGGGTACATTTAAAGGAATACCCAACCGCAAAGAAGTTGATTTTGATGTTGTGACTGCATGCATGCGACTCGGGTTTCGCGTAAGTTTTTTTGCACTTACGAAAGTGGTATCGTGTAAACGCAATAACCAGTGCAACTTTTAGCAGGACAAGAATACATCCGGAATCGTTTAAGTGGTCTAGTCTGAGTGTCCCGCACTTTGTTCGGCACCTTTGTCCTGCGCGTTTGACGAAGTATATGAATAAAAGTGGTTTGTTTGAGATGGCCTCCGTTCAGACATACAATGCGAACTTTGCATGCGCAATAATTTTCTTCTTCAATGATTATCTTCAAATGTCGTTAGACTCTAACCATTCCACCCACTTGAGCATATACCGCGACTTATATGCATGATTGCAATTCATGCTTCTTGAAAGTTTGTATAAATCCGGATCTCAACGGCGAGTCGTTACTCACTGCGTGCAACGTTTATTGTAGGACACATACAATACGATGTCTCCAAAAACATCGATCCTTTTCTTTGCACTTTGCATTATTTTCTTTTGCTCGTCTTCGCTTGGCCGAACTTTCCAATTTGAAGCACCAGCAAAAATTTTTGATGTGAAGTTGCGACCTGAAAACAGCCAAGAACGTGAATTTGATGAAAATGAGATGAAGGCTTCCTCTATTTCGGATAAACGATACGAAGATAATGACGAAGACAACGGAGGACCTTCATCAGAGTTTCGACCTGTGGGCTACGATTGGGCGATGGAAACTAGTGAGTTGCTGGAGAAACGAGGCGTGGACACTGAATGCCTAAACAGAAAACGTTCAGAAGTTATCAAAGGAGTTACCGCGGAGGAATTGTGCGCTGAGGAACAGAAGTTCTTTTTGAAATTGCCAAAAACGATGCGACGTCTTGAAAAGGAGTTGATACGAACTGTAAAGAGTGCACGTTTGCAAGGCATTGTTACAAGTATGTACACAAGTTAGCTACTCAGAAGATCTGATTTGATTTCATTTAAAGGAAGTAAAAATCAATAAAATGACATTGAGTAATCTAACACTCAGCCTGACATTTTACTGAACTGGGTGGAAACTGCTAGTAAAGGGGTGCTAATTTCTCAACTCGCTTTTCCAAAAAACATTTCGACTTCTTGAATTAACAGGAAATAATAGTGACGTGTATATGCTCTATCCCGTTCCCGTATCCCCACTATAGTGACGATAGCATAAATGCCCCTGCTTGCTAGTTCTATAACTCCTTATTATTTCAGGAAGAAAATTCGAGAGCAGTTCATGTTTAATCGGAATTTTGAATCAAACTGGAGGAAAACTACCAGTTTTTGGAAATATTTTCGAAGTAGTAGCACTGTGCCTAGACCTTGTAATTCCGTAACTGTTGAGTTTTTGAAGTAATTGGTTTAAACCTTCGACCTCCGAATTTACGAGATTCAGTCAAAGACTTCGAGCATGCTCTATTTTTCAAATCGCTCTTGGAATTTGAAATTTCGGTAAAGTCCGAGGTCGAGTATTTGAACTATCGCATTTTATATTCGCAGGCAGAATAAAGAGTCTCGGATCTCTAGTTGGCAAAATGAATAAGGACGGGATCACTGATGTTCGTGAGATCACAGACATAATTGGACTACGCGTGACTCTTCAAACACTGAGCGATATACGAAGATTCAAGGCAAAGTTCCTAGAACGAAATAATGATATGGTCTCTGAAATCCGTTGTTACGGCACTTGCGGTCCAGATGTCGGCGTCACTGATCCTAGAGAGAAGGTATATTGGCCATGGAAGGGCTCTGGCTACCGTCGACTGCATTTTAAGGTGAATTTGCTTGCCTATGCTATAGCTATCTAGACTAGACTGTTTTTTAAACACCATGCAGTTAAATTTCTCTCAAGTTTGATTTTCATATTTCAGCATTTCATTTCATTATATTCCGCGTTAAGATTTCGCGTGCATGCGTTACGTGCATAAAAAACGAAAAAGTGAAAGCAGCCCTTGCGAATGAACTTGTGAAAAAAAAGGTTATGAAACACTGACATGTATATACCTGTCAGTGTTTTGAACTCATAATCCAGGGCCCAGTTGTTCAAAAAGCTGGTTAGCTTAATCCTTGGTTCACGTAAAATTTAATTTAAACTGACAAAGTTTTTAGCTGCCTGTATGTATACTAGCGTGCGGCAATCCACAAAGCTTATTTACATAAAAGAAGTCAAATATTTGCAATCTTTTCAAGCAACTGGACTTACCGAACTGCGCGTACTAAACAGCTGACTAAATATTAACACAGGATTAACGCTAACCCAGTGTTGAGCAACTGACTCCAGTTGTTTAATTGTTTTGCAGGTCAGTCTTCCCTCCCTCAAGACAGAAGCTGAGATTCAAGTTGGGACACCGTACATGACTCTTTGGGCAGAATGGGAGCATGCAGTCGTCTACAAAGGCCCAGGAGAGCTCAAAAATAGCGTCGAGGTTCGCTCGTACGCGCAGAAACTTGCGAAATACTACATGATGCTGGATAGCATGCGCGATGAAATGAATCCTGTTTGCCCCAGAAAGCTGAAGAAGACTCCAGCTCGTGACATCTTTCATGAACATGACTGGGAAGTATTTGGAAAGCCTAACAATGGTTGTAATTTTTGGAATGATCTTGATGTGGATATGCCGTAAACTTGCACCATACCGTATACATAGCTACTGTTATTCTGAGCTTTTTTTGACCATTTGGTCGCATACGGATTTTTTTGTATTGGACAACGTATAGTGTTAGCTCGCGGGACTATGTATAGTTTTACAGGGGAGTGCCCCCTTGCGCGTGCTTTTCATTGATGTATTTTGCAAAGCATTTTGCTTTTACGGCTTTACCACCATGTATTTTTATTGAATAAAATCAATAAATAGCTTTAAATTTCGACGTTTTTCATTACTGTAAAGCTGTTCTGGATAGGTTCTATAAGTTGGTCGATAGATTAAAAAGTCGAGGAATAAAGTCAGTCCCTGTGTGATGATATTTAATCTGAATTGTCGTAGCCATTTTAGCATTCTAGATACCTCCTTTTAGTTCGTGAAATATATGGCTACATAAGCTGACCAACTAACTCATCCAAAACAAAACATTGTTAGTTTTTAGCTTTGACAATGTTGCATTCATTTCACTGCAAGAAGAAAATACACAATAATTCGGTTCACCTCATCATAACTTGGAAAAGGAGTTGGTAATATGTATCAATTGATCATTGCCACTAAATTGCGAGTTGGATACCGTATAGCAATACAAGGATAGCTACTTCAAACTAAATTCAAAGTTAACATATACGTGTACTAAAGACTTTCGAATTGATAAAAGATAAGATAGATAGATTGAAGATAAAAAACGTATTAAGAGTTAACTAAATTGTACATTTGTAGTGAATTCACACGGTCAATTGAAATTAATTTTTTATAGTTCAAACAGTTTGGTTTATTTTCCCCAGCGGCGGTGTGATTGATCAGGATTGCCAATTTGATTGTGAGGTCCTGGTGGTAGTGCGTCGCTAGAGCCTAAAGATTGACTACTACGTTGTTCGTGACTTCCGATATTGGAAGGTCGATCTAGTATGTCATGCATTTTGCCCCCCGCAGCTCCCGGGGGTAAGGGCGGGAAGCGATTTTCCTCCTTATCAGTTAACAATAATCCATCGGGAATGGAATCAATCAATTCCAATGGTTCTGATTCCTGAATATCCGCTCTTTTATCGGGTAATGTTTCTCCGTTTTTCTCCACGACTCTTCCCCAAACTTTATTTTCGTAAACGTAAACAAACAAACAAAAGGCGATTATGGTCTTGGTAATCCTGTAAACAGTTTAAGTAGAATAGTTCAAGGTAGCCACTGGTATCGCATCAAACACTGTAATACAAGGACCTTTTAATGTACTTACATTATACCAGCGCAGAATTCAGTTTTAATAACTGGGTATCATACACGTTTCAACCGTTGCTTCACTATAAAACTTACTTTCCCCGCGAGAACCTTTTATAGTTTTTTCGACTCACGTAATCAGCGTTCCAGCTCTTTATATGTAGCTTGGAAAAATTTTCCATGGTGACAAAGTCGTGAGGGCCAGGCCAAGTCAAAGACATGTTCTTTGAGCGATTTAACTAAATTTGGCTGGAGGCCAGGTTATATGAAATGAAGCCATGTTCTTTCATTGATTCTATATCCATTAATTCAAGCGATGGCTACGTCAAAGATGTTCTTTCTGAGATTCTAAATAATTTAGCTGAAGTCTTGGCTAAAAGCATGTTCTTTGAGAAATTTTATTTTCATTTCTAATGTAGTCGTGCAAAAACACTTGAAATATTTTGACGACGAAGGAAACTGCATCAGAGGTTTTTCAAGTGAAAACAACTCTTCGTAGTCTACAAATGCTAACAATTCCTTTGTTGATCTTTAAAAAATTTTAATAAAGTGTTTACCAAATAACGCCTTGTAGCGAAGAAGAAAAATGAAGTAAGGAGGTTGGCACAGAATGTGAGGAAGTTTTAATTGGCCTGGGAAGTTTGGCAATTCCCTCTAAGGTATTGCAAATTAGTTATTTGAATCCGGAAATGTACTGAGGTACTTGGTAATTAAGTTTGGACTTTGGAACTCAAAGTAGGAACGCACATGTATTTTACCTGTAACGTGCATATGCTGGGCCAACTATGACGAGTACGAAGGACAGAATGTCAGTGTTTCTAAAGTATCTTGTTTTTCAGATCATCGAAGAATAGCGTTTAATTCTGGAGGCCAGTTGTACGAACTCGTTTAGTTTAAACGGTCCAGACTTTGAAAATACTTTCTCATATTTTGCAAATCTTCACACTTCAATATTATGTCCTAAAGGCCTGTTTACACGGGCGATTTTCGATGCGATTTTTCTCCTCTTAGAGTATGTGATCGAGTAGGCTGACTTGCGAGTGCATTAGCAGAATTGTTGGACCAAGTATATCGCCAGTTACCCACTCTTTCACATCGTTCAACACGAGAAAAATCGTTACACGGGCGATTTTTCCTGCGACTTTAAGTGCGATTTTCTCCTTTTGGAGGATGTGAAGGAGTGAATGAGTTATAAAATGTTTTTGGTTATGAAATCTCATGATAACATTATTCAGCAATCTACTCCTTCACATCTTCCAAAAGGAGAAAATCGCACCTAAAATCGCAGCAGAAATCGCCCATGTAAACGGGGCCTAAAGCAATAGTTACGCACATAATTATTGTACTTAACTAGAAAATAGATATAGATAGAAAGTAGAATGATTGATTTCATCAGAGTTGATACACTTCCTTTAACAACTAGAATGATCATATGATTGGTCTAAGACCATATGATTGGTCTCAGACCAATCATATTATCGGTCTAGTTGTTACAGGAAGTGTATCAACATTTTGATGAAATGAATTCATTTGCTTGAGCAAAGGAATTGCTTCAGTATTTTGGGAACATATCCATTGCCACGGGTGCAAAATTCAATACCACTCATTAAGTATCTTTGTGTCTGGTTTATGCAAGAAAACGAGTAGTTCGTCGTCACGTGTCTATTTTTTTTAAACTGACCAATCACACGTAATGATGAACTACAGATTTCTAGCAAAACCAGACACAAAAACATAGATAATGAGTGCTATTGAGTTTTGAAGCAATTTCTAAACCATTTCATTATATTTACTCTGGTTGCACTGATGTATCGTCGGTGTACAAATGTTTAGTTTATGAACAATGAATGTTAAATGTTTAGTCTTACTTTTGGTTACATGAAAGTAGCATAACGCAGAGGAGCACGAAAAATTGCGGGCTCTTCTGTTGAAGTGAACGTGGCCCAATGGGCCCAACGTGGCAAAAATTGAGAAAATTCAGAAATAATTTCGTGAAAAAATGAAGATTTTCTGATAAATATGCCTCCCTAGTCTAACGACAGTTCTTCAAAATGTTGCCAATAACAGACTACCAAAGTAAGTATTTCGTGTTGTTGAGATCATGTTGTGTATATCGTAAAATAGAACTTCAACAATGAGATGTTGCCTTTTGAAAAGTGTTCTGTAGCTGACTGCTGCAGGAGATTCAATCATATGAATAGCTTGTATTTATATTTGAAAGTGAACGTGCCGCCGTGATTTTTCTTGTGCCGATTAGCTTCGATTATGTAAAAAAATTTCTTGCTTTAGTTAATATAAATTTGTGCAACTTAATAAACCACAACAAACGCGGTCATATTCATGATATACTGATTTAGCAAATGGCATTAATGATATGTGTCAATAGGTATAGAATGAATTTGAATTATATTGCCTAACGATCATCTCACCAGCGCCAGACTGGAAAGTATGCCTTGCGTGGGGGGGCTAATCCCCCGTGCACTTTTGAGCACTCAAGCAAGTGCCCATGCACTTTTAATCATAATTCATTAAAACCTAACTGCTGTTTGTCTAGTGCATCAAGAATAAGCTTATTTGTCTCTACTTATGGAAGAGAATGTCTGGAAACAATTTCTCAAAACTAGCTCCCAATCCTCCAAATAAACCACTGATCACACAGTGTGCTAGCGCCCATGCAGAAATTTGTGCATTTGATAGGACTCCTTCATCTCTTTTGAAACTCTCCAGTCTGGAACCCGCATCTCTAATTTTATTCCATCTTCAATGCTAATAGTTTCATGACTATCAAATCATGTTATCTGCACTAAAACTTGACATGTCACATTGCAAAGCATTAGCTACTGGTGTCAGCACAATAATACACCAGAGCAGCACTACACCAGAACCACAATGCCTCAGAGGTGTGCCCTACCACAATCACTATGCACTTGGGCTATGCTGCTCCAGAGCTGGTCATTACATTAATGATAGAATCATTGCAAATGACTTGATAGGATTGTGCAGAGTGATTTTGGTGTTTTTGTCAACCAATGACTTGGTGCGCTTGTGTAGCCTAATACCACTATTCTATACATGTTTTCTACAAAAAACTATGCTGTTTTTATTCTTGTAGAAATTGGTATTGGAGTGACAGGGTTTGGTGTGTTTTTTCTGTTCTTTGGTGTAATATTTTTCTTTGATAAAGGATTACTTGCTATAGGAAATGTAAGATATTGCACATGTTCCTGATTCCTGGTTGCAAATGTTTGCTTTACCTTTAATATCAATGACCTGCCAAAGCAGCATGTACTGTACCCCATTGTAACCAGTGTTTATGTATTTTTACTACAATTGGTATGATATTACTTTTTGGGCTACGGGGAACCTCTAGGCTGTATTATTAATTGGCTAACAGCCACTTATAATCAATTGTGCACTGTGATAATCCAGAGTTGTGAACCCATTATTTGAGACTTTATTTCATAAGTACAACATGTTATAATATGGCATTATCACTGCTACTTCACAATATATGTAGTTCACATAAGACTGAAGTTCAATTATTTTTCCTACTAAATATGTTTACCAATCCATGATGGGAAATGGCCAGCGAGAACGTGAAAGTATGCGAAAAAAGGGCTTTTCACCATCCTGGAAAAATGATATTGCATGACATGAACAACAAATTTGCTATATTCAGAATATAGAATGTTGAATACCCTTGCTCAGAAGGAGTATTTATTTTTATGGTCTTTTTTACTATACATTCACACTTACTACTACTAGTATGCAGTCACAGTGTATGAAATGCATTTTTCAGTATGCACATTACTGTACCTGTGTTTGTTAAATTTTGTTTTCATATCTCTGTCTGTTTTGCAATAATAGTTAGTTTCATTTCTTCTTGTCTAGATTCTCTTTATATCTGGTTTAACTTTAGTGATAGGTCTTGAAAGAACATTTAGGTTTTTCTTTCAAAAACACAAGTTAAAAGGAAGCGCCTTCTTTATTGGTGGGATTTTTGTGGTTTTAATTGGTTGGCCAATGGTTGGAATGCTGCTGGAAACATATGGCTTTGTTCTCTTATTTGGGTAAGGTAGCACGTTGTATTGCTGAGTTTTTTGGTGCGTTTGTTGGATATCCAATGCTTATGCGCAGAAAAAGCAAATATGAGGCAGCATAAATATGGACACAATCACCTGTTGAGCAGCTGGATTTATTGTGAACTAGTTTGTAAATGTTTTCAGAAGTGGATCAGACAGACTACTTGGACATGAATTCTTATTAGGAATGGTTTCAATTGACGTGTAATTGTTTTAGTCAGTTTTACAGACTTGGTCCGATAAATTGGGCCATTGGGCCATGTAAAGGCAATTTTTTGTTCAACTAAATCACATCACTCAAAAGGTCGTTGTGTGCTTGTAAACGGACCATACTAACCCAAAATTATGTTTTTGTCATTTTGAGATGCAAGAGTGCTGCTTTGAAAAGTTAGATTGTTTGTTGTTAATAAACAGAGTAAAACAACAATTGACAGACTGTAAACTGGATTGAGGCACATTGTCTATAGTCTACAGCTTCACACAAATTTGACTTACTTTTTTCCCATCCATAGGGTATGACTCCAATAGCCTTTAATGCGTTAACGACTTAAACTTAGTATCGGCCTATGTCTGTTGTTAATTATTGTGTGGTATTATTTTCTAGAGGGTTCCTTCCAGTTGTGGTAAATTTTCTTAGAAGAGTTCCAGTTATTGGGAATATACTTAATATGCCTGGAATAAGTTCAGTAAGTGTATAATATATTATCTTTGTTAGATGACAATTCTATAAAGCGTTTTTCTTTCAAATGGACATTATGACTAACGTGATGTTGTTGGAGGTAGCCTTCGGGTTCGTGACTACTACTGACCATTGAACTAAATACACCTGGAACGCTACCTCTAATAGTACTGTCTAATAATCGATTGAAGCCAAATTTTACCTC
>JAODVM010254050.1:0-12645 GCA_025400095.1 Phenganax marumi | reverse complement strand
GATACTAATCCTTTCCGAAACTGCAGGAAACAGCATTTCAGATTCTCCAGTTTTGAAAATTTTCTGGGGGAGCATGCCCCCAGCCCCCCCTAGTTTGCCGCTTCCCTGTGACAGTTAAATCTCACGCATTTTCAAGTCACAATGTTGGAAGGTCTGCATGTTACCAGGGTGAATTGCAGCTAAATGGTGCAATAGGGGGCAGTATTTCATGGGATTTTGCATGGTGATTTCAAGGGGAACAAATTTGTTAGACCTGGTATCTAAATACAATAGCACATTTTTAACCTCAATTTAAACATACCAGGGTTCTTCTCTTGCGATTCAAACACATGCTATTATATGTACCTCGCTACATCGTCATAACAGGAACCAAAAAGAGCTGACAATATTCTTTTTTGTTCAGTGTGCATATTGTACATCTTGTTCATATCCAGACCATGAGTAGTCAAACATCTTGCAAACTATATAGAAAGTTTAGCAACACTACATATCTACACTATATGGCAAATAAATGACTGGTACCCATTTTACTTATGTCTGTCACTCTCTTCTAACACAGACATGTTTCCCCAACACTCGTGGTTGAAAAGCCTTTAAGGCAAGAAACACAGCTAGCATTTCCAAAAAATTTATGTGGTGGGCTGCTTTGGCAGGGGTCCATCGACCTCCAATGTTTTCATCATATAAAGCAGCACCCAAGCCATTAGGGAAACAAGTAAATTTATACAGTTGCCTTTTCCAGGTAAGTTTAAGTACTTTTAGTGGTCAGGAGCAATTGGCACTGAATAGTATGCATCCATCAAATCGACTGAGGCCATAAAGCAATTAGGCTTCACCATGTTTATAATGGTAGAGAAAGATTCCATTTTAAAGTGTTTGTAAACAAGAAATGCATTTAGAGATTTGAGATTTAAAATCATTCTATATGACCCATCCTTTTTTGTTGTGGTAAATATTGGAGAAATATATTCTCCCTCTTCATGTTGAGCCACAACAATGACGCCTTTTTTAAGAAGGCTTTCAATCTCAACTTCAATGGTCAATGTCTCAAGATGGTCATACCTCCGTTCGTTAGGAACAAACAATTCAAAGGGCTTTTGGGAAAATTCAAGTTTCTACCCCAAGACCATCTCCAAGATCTCGGCATCTGAGGTAATAGACTGCCATTTACAAGAATAATCACGAAGGCAACCCACTTTAAAGCAGGCGACTTTGTTTTTAAACTATGTTATAAGTGAACAACAGGTCACAGTATTTACCTGTGAAAGGGCAGAGTACGCCATTGTACTCAAATCTGACTCCTTTTCTTGGCTTGGAAGCGTGGCTTGTTCTGGTAGAGGCGATAGTTTTCGCCCCTGCCTTTCCATAAAAAAAATTGCCGTTATTGGTGTTACTTGGAAATGATCGCTCTGCTTCTTCATGAACTTTAGAACTATCGAAGAAGTCCTGAGAAGACGCATTGTGGCCATGAGTCAAACCACTAATAGCCTCTTGGCTGATTTTATTAGAGTAGAGGCTTTTATACTGGTTAATCGGGATTGTAAGTCGTCCCCAAAAAGGAAATCTGTTATTGGCATTTGGGGCGAACACAAGGATGAATATTCCTTTTTAGATTCGGTTTAATCAACTCACGAAGATGCAGCAGGAGTTCCACACGCACGTGACCCAGCAGCGCCAAGGCATCAGTGTTGCAGGTCACTAGTTCAGCAAGTTGTCATTTTAGTTCAACGTCCAAGCATATGTTAGCCCTCACACTCAAAAGGGAGTTAATGGATTTTGCTAAAGAAGCCCCCACCTTGACAAGTGTATGCTGAAAGTTGACCAATTTAAAGTCTGAGCCCCGAGCAGTATGGTTAAGCTTCGACCAAATCTCAGGGTTTACTTTCGATACAGCGAGCTTCTTGCAGTTGTCTGGCTGCTCGTATTTTCCCATTTTGTCCTTCAGTTTTGATTCGTCTAACTTCAAGGACCAACGTTGATCAATAATATCTGCCAGCTTCTGGCTAACGTTTGGTCCTGTAGCTGCTTCATCCGCGAAATCCTGAGCAATTTCGCTGAGGAAGTCATTGTTAGCTGCTGAGGTGGTTGGTCCTGGCGCTTTGCCATTGTGGCCGTCTTCCAGTAGCAGTTCGATACGTAGCTCCAAATCAGAGAGCTCCACTTCTGCTTCAGAATGTGGGCTATCACTCATGGTTGCCTCAGCAACCTGGAGCCTTTTCTTAGGTCTTTCCTGGTGAGCCTCTACCTTAGAGAGGCGTTTGAGCACGGATTTCATATCCTCGCCCATGCTTTTAATCATAGCCTTCAGATAGTCGTCGCATGTGTCTCTAGGAAGGGCTTCTTGTTCGTCTTCAGCAGATCATAGTAAAGCTGCTTCTCGCTCCTCTGAGAGGGCTTCCCTTTCAGTTGAGTGAGTTGCAGCCATAGTCACAGTAGAAGAACTTTATATCGAAATGATATCACTCTGGGTTTCTTATAACTGCTCTTCCCAAGGATCTTGCACAACTGATCTTCCGGTTCGTGTGCTCTCTCATATGACTCTGTAGCAACCATTGACCAATGATGAAGCAGAATTGCTGGTTACTGCCCATTAGATCTCAGCTTATGGCTCTGTTAACCTAACAATTTTACACTGGATATCACAGAGACAACTTAAACATTGTGCACATAAACCATTAAACTCATGTTTTTTCCAGATGTCTTGATCATCATGTTAACACTAGCAGATAATGAACCTCATTTGCAAGAGGAAAAGTTTGAGAAACATATTTGAACATCTACCATGCACTCATTTGTACTGTACATGCCAGCAATGTCCAGTGTACCCCAGCAACATTTATGGGGAAAAGAATCGATCTAATATCAGTGAAGGATTTGCCAGCTCATGTGCGTTGAGTGCTTGACCCACATCTCACTATCTGTGAAACAAATGACTCAGCAGCAAGTATAGTTCCATTGCTTTCCTCAGCCAAGGTCCACAAAATGGCGTAAATTATCTGGCAAGTAATAACAAAATTGCTATACGTTCTGTGGGAATTCCGTTGGCTATCTTTCGATTTAAAGTGACTGAAGAACGTAGTTTTGACTTCTCTTTTCACTTTTGTTTTATACTATGTTTTAGCTCCTACCGCATCAGTCAACCACCTAGGCTTGAATCCAGGGATGTCATTCTGAATTTGACTAAAATCCACTGTAACCATTTCTCTGGGTGAAATAACTGAGAACAAGTTCACAGCCGTTACATTAGTTGGTCCAACTTGAAGCAGTGTATCTCGAAAAGAAAACTGTCCACTGCCGCTGGTCAACGTCTTTTTCCGCTCTTTTGGTCCAATAAATATGGTCTTGGTTGTCATTTCCTGTGCTTTCATAAAACTGTGTAACGAAAGCATGAAACACGCGTCATTAGTTACTAAGCGCTTCGCTCAAACTCTATGTAGACTTTAAGAGATTAGCAACAAAAAGAAACCTTCTTGGAGAAGGAAAATTGTCATCACTGCAGTCCATTTTGAACTCTGGCAGAGGGTCAAGCTGTTCTGCTGGTTCCTCCAAGATGTTCTAAAAACCAAAAGGGGTTCAAACAACTGCATGGTCAGTATGTTACCATGCCATTTGGCATTAGTACATTATTGCCAGTCATAAAAGCGTATGTGCATGTGTGTATATTTGATATGTGACGTCCCACTGACAGTACTGAATAATACCATACTTATACAATTAAGTATATATTATGCCTCACCTCTGCAGGCGATTCGTCAGCTGCTGTTAAAAAATTTCAAATGGCTTGTTCTGTGGATGGCTAGTCCCAGTTTTTTTTTTTACTTTTGCTGTGGTTCTTTCGTTTTCTCCAAAAAGGCAGTTTTTTGTGGAAAGCTTCATGATATTCTACACCAGTAACTTTCAGACGCTTCTTTTTTGGGCTAGAACGAATCGGCAGACCTTGTTCGTTTGGACAGTTGCAAATTAGAAATTTGTAAAGTGTGTCTGCTTGCACCAGGACTTCCTGCAGATGTTGTGGATATTTGACATTAAAAGCACAATCTCAAGCAAGATTTAATATCTCCAACAAAGATTTCTGTAATTTTGATGATTCAAACTGTAGAGCAGCCTCTTTCCGCTTACTATTTTGTTCTGGGTTGGTGGAGCTGTAGGGTCATTGTCTTTGTTGACTTGTCTTTGCGAATCCAGATCAGCTTGAGAAATGCTTTCATCAACTTCAGGGATACTTTTGCTTGGACGTTCTTCTGTATTCTTGCTTTTGTTAGTGCAGTCTTTGACACCGGTACTTATGTCTAGTGTTATAAAATGCTGTTCCTATAAACTTCAGGAAGGCACATGAAATCCCATTCATCAAAGGTGCTGAAAACTGTGTAAAAATGTTTACAAGCATGATTTGCAGTCACACTGAGGAATGATAAAGTCAAGCTCTTATTTCTTTTCCTTATCAGCCGATCTTTAAACACAGAATTTACCTTTGTTGTTGTCCATGCATTCCACATCTGTATCTCTGAATTCTCCAGAAGCAAATGTGCTCTTCAAACAGTGTTTGATGAAGTGATGATTACGTAGATAGTATGGGATACTGTTGTTGTATCGCCTATAAACGCTGCTTTGTTTAAAATTAGTGTCAATATAGTGCTGGTAAGAGTCAAGAAGAAATTATTCTATCAGCACTATTATGACACCGTAAACAGATTTGTTGATGGCTCTTGGAAGGTAGTCATACATAAAGTGCCTGTTCTGAGATTCAGCTCTGTTAGCTGTGTGCACTATGTTCACTGCTTGTTGCCTCCGAAAGACTTGAGCCCACTGTTTTTAGCAAGGCATCCTTACATTTTCCACATAGCGTTGAGCGTTGGGTTTCTTGCACATGGACAAACTTCAAAGGTCTTTAACTGCATTTTCGTACTGCTCCTTCTGTGCTGCACTTGCAACACACTTAAAAAGAGATAGAAACGCCCGCTTTTTCTTCAAGAGTGAGGCTATTCTTTGCTAAGCATGCCCACCTTTGCCACGCTTGGGTACGATGAAAATCACAGATATAAACAGATACATCTGGGAACAGACTCTCAATGGCATTGATATCTGCTGTGGGAAAGTTGACCATGAAGTGCAAAGGACTCCACCAAGAATTCCAACCTCTAACAACTGCCAGGGCTTTGTGATTGATTCACTGTCTTCATTTTGGCAAATGAATTCCGCCACCACTTTATATCCGACATTCCTATGCACACAAACAAAAACAATGGCAATGCGTATTTCGTAGTTTTGTAGGTTGCGTCCATCAAAACTAGTTCTGAGCCATAGTGTTTGAGCAGTTTTTGTAGCCACTATTCTTGATGAACGAACAGAAACTTTTGTACTGTGTTTAGTGCACTCGTGTTTGAATAATTTTTTCCCATTGTTCTGTACAAAATATTGCATTACCCACTAGCTTTCCAAGACACGACTTTGTACTTCAGGGATTTGTGGTCATCTTTGCAATATTTTTGTGCAGCGATGGCTCTTGAAATGTGATTGCAGAGATCTTGCTTAGTAGGATAATATTTTCTGCAGGTGGTTTTAGGTCGCTGTTTGGGTGGTATATTGCCTAGAATTTCCTTTTTGACATATTCATTCAAGCACCGCTTTACTTCGTTTGGCTGGGTAACGTTTTTGCCCACTAATTCGTGGATTTTTTCGATGACTCTTCTGTCAATGATGTGGCTAATGGTCAAGGAACTGCCAATTGAATTGTCCTTGGGAATCAAAGACAATGGAAGCTTGATGTAGTAGTACTTGAAGACAGTAGAAATACTACTTTGGTTGTCAAAATCTGTTTCCAATTGTTGAAGCACTCTTCTTTTAGCCATTTTTGAGCTGTTTGGAGTCGGACAGCGAAACTTCTTAACTTTGTATCCTGTGTATACCTTGATGGTGTGAATCTGACTTTCAACAGAGCATCCATATTTTCTGCTACTTTGGAATTTCTGGTGGGTTTTGCTGGCATAGTCATGTTCCCTTGATTGTTGTCCTCTGTTTTTACCTCCTCGCGAGTCTTGAAATGGAACAGTAGTCATGCATTCACTGTCTTGCAGGTAAACTGGTATAGATAAGATCAACATTGCGTCGTAAAAAATAACACTAGCGATTCATACCATATGTGAACCATGCAAGCAGTGTGTGATTTCATTGCTTTCAATCATGGACGGGTGGCCAAAAAAAGTAATTGGCAAGTGACCATTATTATCTTGAAATAAAGGTGGAGCTGGATGATATTTCAGAATAAATAAATACACTGTTAAATCATTGAGTTCAGTATTATAAGAAATGTAATTGATAACAACTGTATAATGGTGTAAAATTACTTAACCTTGTTTGTAGTAACAAAGATATGAATGTTTACTAGTTACTTTTGCAGCTTTGATCTATCAGATCCATGTAGACGACTTATGTAGTTCATGTAGTATTTCTTTCAGTTTTCCAAAAATGAAAAACATAGAGAAAAAACTTGTTAGCACATTTTGTTTCCAAAATTTGCCACAACACTTTTGTACAAGAGCCAAAGCAAAAGCAGAGAGAATATAAAAGCAACAACGTCAACTCCCGTATGCTTTCGCACCAGTGCATGTAACGCCACCTTTTACTAGTGGACCATTACCACGAGTACACCTATTGGTTAAACCTATTGCAACGTACTATGATTTTCTCGCAAAATTTAAAAGACAAAAACATTGCAAAGAACACTTCAAACAATGATGCAGTGTTTCATTTATCTGGGCAATGTTCACCTTTTTTTTAAATGCCTTGGAGCCGCTGCATTTGGGGAGTTTTTGCACCCAATAGTATGACAGGTTGTCTCTGTTTGAAGAGAATGAGTTGCTACATCAATGGCTGCATTTTCTAGATGTCGTCGTTGTTTACGGCTTTAAGTATGTGTAGGTTTAGGGTATTTTTCTAGATTGGATTGAGTACAATGACATCACCTGCAAAGTATGCCCGTGATTTAGTCAGCTCCATAGAGATCTTAAGTATGCCATGCAACAAGTCGGTTTCACCTAAAGCCACAAAATAATAAAACTTGTCCAGCAAGGCTAACTGTTTTGTGAATTTTCTGTACCAATTGTTGTATTGTACATGAGGCGTACATTACACAAAATCTTAAACTTACTCTTATTTAAGATCTCTACACTTTAAAAGAACAATTGTTGAAAAACAAATTTCATTAGACCTAACAAAATTGTGTCACTGTTTGCCTCATCATGTAATTTATACATGCAGAAACTGAAAAGAATTTGTTTCAGCCAAAAAGAAGTATTCAGACGGTGTAAAGGAACCCTACAACAAACTCAGTCAAAAGATGAATGCTACTACATCTCAGTCCTTGATAATTTACAACAACTTTTGAAGGACGAGTTTAGATTGTGCGAGGTACTTTAGGAACCCCATAAAGCAGGGGTGCTGATTGATATTTTAAGTATCTTTAGTAAGTTACTGAAGATAACTTATATACAGCACATGTTGTTGAAGATCTGCTCTTAAATAAAACTTCTATTTTTCAAGGTCCAGAATCCTCATAGTAGCAACGATTGGGTATTAAGAGATTACTGTGATGGAACAACCTTCAAAAACCATCCATTATTTTCAATTGACCCAAAGGCACTTCAACTAATTTTATAATGTTATACTATGATGAACTAGAGACATGTAACCCGCTAGGATCCGAGCCACAAAA
Organism: Phenganax marumi; assembly: GCA_025400095.1. Classification (NCBI taxonomy): domain Eukaryota; kingdom Metazoa; phylum Cnidaria; class Anthozoa; order Malacalcyonacea; family Clavulariidae; genus Phenganax; species Phenganax marumi. The sequence goes on along the minus strand of JAODVM010254050.1, from coordinate 4,934 downwards.
CATAAACTAGGTGAGTCAAAGAGATAATTAGATTTTGTTCTCAGAATCTACAAAAACACATTAAAAACTTCTTTAAAAATTCCTTACTTTTAATTGTCTTTTACTACACTCTTAGAAACATAAGACCTTTGCACTGATCTTCACTGAAAGCTATTCAACTTCTTTGCTTGAGGAAAACAGCAATAATCAAGAAGTATGGAATAGATGAGGTTCTACGTCCATTTATTGTTGACTTACAAACACTAGAACAGGTATTTGAAATGCTTTTGTTCTTATGTCATTTATTGGTCACTGTTGGCCTGCTAATGCTGTTGTTTGTACAGGAGTTTAGCATGGTTACACTTTTCGTCACCAGTAAGTACAAACTAGTTGACTTTTAAGTTACATATTTGGTAAGGTTGCTAATCTTAATAAAAATTATGGGGTAGTTATGTTTTGTTCACATCACTATCATATTTGCTCTCTGCTTCAGGATGAAGGCCATCCTTCATTGTTTAATGGTGCAGGGAAAGATTTCAAGGTACAATAGCATGTGCTTCAGGAGACAATCCTGGCTCACTATTATTGGGAGGCTTTAAAGAAGGCTGCTCTGCACACTGTATGTGTTGTCACTGCCATGGTGAGATCCGACAGAGATTAAATCAAAAGTTAGATTTTAAATAACTTATTTTTACTTGTTTGAACAAAAGACACTAACAATAGACATAACTTACAAACATGTAATTGAGATCCAAGGTTGCCTTTTTGTAGTTTCATGAGAAATATTCTGCCTTACGAACAAAAGAGTCCCATGAAAATCATTGCCTTCAAGTCATGGCCTATGGTGAGCATTTCAGTAAAACCTATAATATCAACAGAAGATCCATTCTTGATGAAAGCAGATTTTTCAGTGTGACTGGGGGGCTGCCAACTGATGCAATGCACAACATATTAGAAGGCGTTCTGCATTATGAAATGAAACAAATGCTGAAAGATTAAAACAGAGTTCAGTCACTCTTCACACTGGAGATTTTAAATGGCAGACTAGCTAGATTTGACTTTGGCTACTATAACGATACAAACAAACCATCACTGATACTGAAGAAAAACGTTCATCAAAAGACAACAACCTAAAACAGCATTGTGAGTGCGGTGTTGCAGATATTAACTTTTCTTGTGTTTAATCCAAATCACTATTCCTTTGAATCTAATATGTTGATATCATATACTTCTGTACAATAACTTTGTTTGAAAAAAGGGCATTTTCATTTGGAATTCCTACATTGTCATTTTGCAATACTTAATCTCTTTGTAGACTTCAAACACAACTTTGAAAGTGGAAGTGCAGGGATTTTGGGCCCAGATAGGCTGTATTAGTTAGGTGACACACAGATACATAGGTCATTTCAGGGTTGACCTGTTTGCTAGGTTAACATGATACTAATGTTAAATTACAGCAAAGGAAATAATCGCCTATTGTCATTTTGTTGTTCAAAGCTGCTCAAATGTGGTGCTTGGCAATCCACTTACCCTTGACCATTGGCTATTTGATTCACTCTGATAACCCAAAGTGGCAGCTTTTCCTGAAACTGCTGAAAATCATGTCTATTTGTCTTTCACCAGAGGTGTCAGAAGAACAAATAGCATATCTTCAAGCAGGGCTGTCAATGGCGGGCATGCAATCACACACACGCCCAGACTCAACTGGGTGAGCAATTGATCGCCCGTGTAAATATCAGATATTGGAGCGACACTGCTTTTTAATTTTTGTCTTATTTGTTTGGAGTTCCTTCACAAAGCAAGCCAAGAGTCTTTTAGCTATTAAATTTCTAAACCAATAGAAAACAATGTGTGTTTTTTTAAACCTTGTCACTTATGCAAATCATGTGCATTTTGCGGAGCCACATTGGCAAACTTTGAGACATGCTATCAAATTTCTTCTCGTGTGATTAGACGTTTAGCGAATGCTGCATTTAGTTTGTGATTATTTTGAATGGCAAACAAAGGTAAAGGTAGCAAAGTGGAACTTTCTACCTTTTTGAGATGGGGGAAAAGAAACAGTATTTGGTCATAATACTGAAAATGTTGATAATCACGTGTTGGTCAATTTTGTGTGGTTCAGAATGTGCGAGCATAGCAATAATGCCATTCTTGTTCACTCAAACTGCAAAGAACCGGTCAAAACGTCTGTCTTGGCATACATCGAAGGAACAAAGTATGTTGGCATACATAATGTGCACCGGCATCTGGAAGAAGAGGGTCACCGCATCGCCCTGCATATTGACCGCACAAAACCAACAGCAGATAGAATAAGTGTATTGATGTCTACCGGCACATCTACGAAAGTAAGTTGTATTGTTTATAAATGTATGAAAGCATGGTAATGTATAGTGATTAAGCTTGTTTGAGATTCTTCCATTTTGAAACCAAGCAAGTTGGCACTATGATGCCCACATGTATGAGTCATCGCTGTAGAATTTTGTGGTCGAAAGTATGCAAATTATCGTGTCACCAAGCTTTGGCAAGTTTACAAAACGACCTTAACGCTTTAATTCAAATATTTTATATATTGAATGAATGTATTTCAAACAGACGAATCTGTCATTCAACAAAATGTATCAAACCACTTTGTAACAGAAAAACTGAAAAAGAATAAGACTTATTGTAATTTAAGATGTATGAAACAAGCAACTCAGAGAATCCAAGGATAGTGCAAAGTTGCTCAGGGATTATCATCGCATGCATTAGCCTATAAACCACAAGAGAATTCATTTTCGGTTTTAAGTTTATTTTTTCAATGGCATAATTTTACACTATCGAAAGTTGATCAGAAATATATACAAAAATGTGATTAGTTACAGCTGTCGCTGGGCATATTTAATAAATATAGCTTAAAAGTTCATAAATCGTTTTTCTGCGTGAACGGATTTTAATCATCTTGAGCGAGGTCTTTGTTTTTCATTTTGTAAAATGATTATTGCTTTCGGCATCTCCACTGAAGTAATTTATATCGGCACTGTTTTTTTTTCGTATAGCCCAAGCATTAATGTCTACAATTTTCATGGATTAAGGTGCCTTTCGTCTTCTGTAGACTTCTATCTTCAATCTTTGCGTTTTAGTCATCTGCAGACATAAGGTAAAGAAGATTAGACAAGTGACAAAAGCTTCCCGAATATGAAATTTATTAAGACATGTGTAATAGTATAGCTGGAATTTTTCCATCGAAAATAGCATATGTACAAAAAATTCTAGCAATACGTATGCTAGCAAGCTATTTAATGAGGACACATAGGATGTTGTGAAACTAGATGTTTCTTTAACAAGGATGGTTAAAAAGTTGAATTAAAAACATGAGCTACTGTAAAAATAAAGTGCAACACATATAAATTTGTTCATTAAATGGTAGACAATAGAAGACTGACCGTTTTGTATTGTGTCAGGAGCCTAATACCAATGAGAAATCTTGCTATAGTGCTTGCCAATGAGGGACGGTACATACCCCTCAAAGAAGAGGGTGCTATATGCTCGTTTTAGTGCTTTAAATCTTAAGATGCTTTATATCTTGGCCATTCACGTCAGTTTGATGGAGAAACTAGTTTAGGTTATGGATCTTCCTGGTTACTCTTTGTGATAAGATCTGAATTTATACGATATGGACTACTTGATAGAAAAAAAATGGGTTTATGATCGCTGAAATAGGATTCTAAGATACCACTGAATGCAACTCATTCTGGAGTGTTTGTATAAATGTGATCTATTTGAGTTTTGTAGTCAGTAGTGAATTGCAAAATTAGTTGGACACAGTTTCTTTCATCGGTGAGATATTTATGAACTGTATATCTCTTGCTAGTATTTTCAAGTAAATCAAAGTTGAAGTCACCAAGGATAATTAGTGGAGCTTTTATGTCTTCGAATTCATTCTCAAATAGATGCTGTAATGCTTCATGAAATCGTGCAATTGAAACTATAGACTTGGAGCGAAAGATTCCAATAATGTGAAGATTAGTAATTGGACTGTTTACTTTCATTAATGTTATTTCTACATCATTATGATTACAATGCTCATGTTCAGAGAGGATAGCGACGTTTTCGGCAAGGTACATAGCCAATCCATAAGGAGTTCTATTTCATGAACTGAAGTCATTTCGGAAAAGATTAAAGTTTGGGATGAGATACGATTCGTTTCTATCATAACTACATAAAGCTGTTTCTACAAAAATGTTGACGTCAGCAGAATTTACGCTAAAATCACTTGCAACATCAGCATAGTGAAGATGTGACGATCTCACATTGTGAAATAATATTTTAAACGTGCCACTAGTATCTTTGTACAAAAATGGAATGTGACTTTGAGGTAGAGCTTCTTGTCTTAGCCTTTCCATTTCTTTCTGGACGTTCTTGCTAACAGATACTTTTTGTTCATTTAAATTAAGAATATGTAAGCCGCTGATGCTTCTGAGCCTGCTGAGTGCGACATAATGCATATGTTCTCTTGTTTGTGACAGAAGATCAATAACTGCTTCATTTAAAGTGTCACCTTGGCAGCGATGAATAGTCTTTGGAGCAGATGGGCGTAGTGGAAATCGTCTTTGAAGAACTTGAACTTTGTGTTTTCTGAACTGCCTCATGACATCCAAAATTGGAGTCCAATTTGCATCAAAATTTCGATTATAAAGATGAGAATACTCCCTACGATGTTCTTTTGCAATGTGATCCTCTGAAAATTCAACCCAGATGATATTTGGTCTGGATGAGCCTGATACTCGATAGTCGATTTGCTTTATAATACATTCAGCTCCATTGGTCATACCATCAGTAACAGAAACATTCGTTGTAAGATCGTACTTCGCCACTCTGAGAATTCGACAAATGGAATAAAAACCCATTGTTTTAGTTGGATCATTTGGAATTTGGCTTTTTAATCTGTCTTTGAGTTCGTCAGATAGATTTCCGAG
>JAODVM010253939.1:0-12647 GCA_025400095.1 Phenganax marumi | reverse complement strand
TGGCAGATTTTCCCAAATTCGGCGGAAGATTTCCCCTAAATCTGATTTCCCAAAATTGGCGACCGATTTTCCCCAAAGTCGGTGACAGATTTCCCCAAAGTCGGTGGCTCATTTCCCCAAAATCGGTGGCTGATTTCCTCAAAATCGGTGAAGGATTTCCCCAAAGTCGGTAACGGATTTCCCCAAAATCGGTGACTGATTAGCCCACCGAGCCAAGCATGTTCTTTCCAAAAGGTTTTTTTGACAAACCTTTTGGATTTCTGCGTGTGTCGTCCTTGCTCTTCAAGCCCTTGCAAGTGAAAGAGTTTCTCTATGGACAAGTGCAAACTTTTGACATTACAATGTTCACTGTCTTAGCACTGGAATTTGTTTCTCTTCAAACCTCATTCTAGCCAAAGAACTTAGTATTCACATTATGAGTAGCATCAACGCAGTGAGTGATATCAACCTTACTTCCTGACAGGACTCACATTTGACACAATCACACAGAGATGTGTTAAGACGCGCAGAGACTTTGCATGGTCAACCTTTACCAAAGATCGTCGCAAAAGTCAACTATTCAAAGAACACAAATGGACTTTCACATAATTTGTTGCCATTACTGGTTGAAGCCGTTGTAGCACCCATGAGAGATGGTGCGCGACGCCATGGGCGTGGTGCAATTTGGTGCATGCTCCTCGCCTGCGGTGTGGGGTGCTTTGTTGCACCGCCACGTGTGGGGTTGTACCAAGTGAGCTCGCAACGATGCCGAGCATGCCTCCGCCTGTCGCTGAAGAATATGAGCTTCTGGGAAGTTGCCACCACAGTAGCCAATGCAGCCAATAGTACGACAGGTTCATACCTCACAGAGGTCAACCGTACAGCCACAGCGTTTCTGCAGAGAAGAGATGCAGTAGATCGCGATGATGCTATTGCCAACCTCTGCGAACAGATGCAAATAAAAGGTAGACTTTGTCTGGTGCTTGGGGGCAAAAACTTGGGCAAGACGCTGCTCAAGGAAAAGGCTATTGCTAGATGCAAGGCAGCAGTGAACATCCTTTCAGTCAACATGCGGGACGCAGACATGCTTGGCAAGGATCTGATGACGGCACTCAACTTGCAACGTCTGAAATCCCTTGGGTGGGCACGTCTCTCGTTGGAGATGTTGGGTGCAGTCATCCGATTGCCTGTCAACTACGCCCTGAAGAGGATTAGTGGACTCAGTGAGGCTGGAGCGGCGGCTAAGGAAGCGTTAGGTGTCGCAACATCACATTGTCAAATCAACATCGACAACTTTCTATCTCCCTCGTTTCGATGTCCGCCACTGAAGCCCCTGTTGGGCGGTCATGAAACGCCACTGTGGACACACTAGGTCCAGCGGCAGCAAATGAAAGCACGTGAGGCGACCGACAACCAAAACATCCAAAAGAGAATCCATCAAAGAGGAAACTCCCATGTAGAAAGGTGTTTTGAACAGCCTTGGTTGCACAGAGAAGCAAATTCATGAAGCTCATCCAGTGCAAATCGTGGAATTGTACCGACAATGGCCCCTTGTGGTAGGGCCTTCCCTTCAGTCTTGAGTCGAACATTGTCAGTGAGGCCCGGGAAGATCCCATGATTCGGCAACATATTAATGAACACGAGGGTTCGGCGAAGCCAAAACGTCAAGTCTCGAAACGTCTTGTCACTTGCGGAGCATGCACGGAGGATAAAACCTCTTTTCCAAAATAAAAAGGCAAATTCAACATACGACGTGCAAAGATCATCTGACACACGCCATTGTAGCGAGGTTGTGAAGTCAAAGAAAGTGTTCAAGTCAATCGGGTCAAGCTTGGAAAGCCACCCTTGTGGATGTTCAATCCGGGATGAAGATGTCCATGTAAACAATGAGGGACTTTGAGTCCATTCCCACCTGGGAAAACGTGCACGGAGGTCAACTGGAGAATGAGATTCGGCTGGGGCTGGAGCATCTGTTGCTGGGGCACATTCATGGCTCACATCGAGCCCAATGGTACGGTTCCATCTTGCAAGAAAGATCTGTCTTCTGAAAACCTGCTTCTGTACGCTCGTAAAGTCTTCCGGGAGAACAGGGGCATGTAGCAATGCAGTCTCCTTGGCTATTTTGTCTGCAATCCGATTGAGGAGAATGTCACGCTTTGTCGTGTTGTGAGCTTGAGCGAGCTGATCTGTAATGAGCTCATCGTCCAAGTCATCGGCAACATGAGCTGGAATCCAAACAAGTCGGACCGGATGAGGATGAACATGCTGCCTCTGCTCAATGATCGACCAAATGGCTTGCCACCAAAAGGGATGGCACCAATCACCTTTAAGGCCTTTAAGGTGAAGTAGATGTTTCAATTGATCAACTACTGTCTTGCAGTCTGTGTGCACGACAATGGCAGTATTTGACAATATCGTTGCTTTGTAGACGGCAAATAATTCTGCTGAGTATGATGAAAGCTTCGGGGATTGTACTGGACCAGAATCAACAGTATTGCCCGAAGCATCGATAATGCTATAGGCTGCAGAAGTCAACCAATAGGACTCGGCAAGGATTACAGATCCGTCAGTCCAAACATGCCTAGCATCTGCTTCCCCTAAGAAGACGGGCGAAGAATCCCCTTGTATCGAGGAAAAAGCGAGACGATGCTTGGCAATTCCAACTGGGTGATCAACCAATCCGAGCAGCTGGAAGTTTGGACCAAGCTCATGAAGTGGTGGCTGTTCATGAGGCAGAGGACCCGGGCAGTCGGTCAACAGGTGTCGAAGGGATTCTGTTTCACTGTTGCAAAATCTGCACAACTTTGATTCGCAGAACCCTGCAGCTGCTCTTCTGTCTCTTGTAATTGTGCACCCAACACTTTGAGATTCGAAATGCACGGTCAAATCAAGAGATTTATCGAACGGCTTCGAGTAGTTCTGTTGGAAGGCTTTGTACAAAGCAAGATCGAGGAATCCTGTCGATTTGGCAAGATCTTTTCTTGACTGATCGGCTGCACGTTCATAGCACCACTGCGCACACAAGTTATGAAGGAGTGGCTTAATGTCTTTAACTCCAATTTCCAGAATATGGAAGCGGGATGTAGCAAAAACAAGAAACCCATCGTCGGACAACTGGAGGCGAAAAAGAGCCAGAGCATCCTGGACACGTGCAAGAAGGCTGTGCTTCGATAATACATGGTTGCGGAGCAAATCACAACACTGCTGGACCCGCTCAGGATGTGCATGGATGAAACGCCAGAACTCGAGAATCGTGGAACACGCACGCGAGCAGGTCGGTTCGACCCGGAAGGCCTTGGTCAGCAGGGCAAACACAAGCATCTTGGAGCGCCAGTGCGGTCTTGAACCCCAGAAAACTTGGGCAATCTCGCTTTGCATCTTTTCCAATGCTCTCTTGGGAATCTTGGAAATGTGTGAAGCAAAGGAAATTTGAGGCAGAACTTTACACCCAATGAGGAGTTCTTTAGTTTTCCTTGCAACAGGGAGGTTGGCAATATTTCGTATGTCAACAACAATCTTGTACAACTTCTTTTGGTCGAACATAAAATTCTCTTTATCGGAAGTGTAGATCTTCGCACCAAGAACATCAAACTCGAGGAAGAGAGGTAGGGATGGGAAGCGCAGTTTGGCGAGTTTGCGTGCAATGGCACTGGTTGCCCACAAAACGCTCTTGGAATGATTGAGCTTCTGGCCTACGACAGTTCCCCATTGTTCAGTTACTAGAAGTGCTTGGACGAGGTCATCAACATTGTTGATGTGCACCCAAAGGTATGCATCGTCGATAAACACTCGGGAAGTGACGTGAGGGATGTGTTCGATAAAGGTTGCCCATATGTGCATATACACATTTATTGCGATGAGTGAAAAGGAGCACCCTTGCGCGACCCCGTTTGCATTGGTGACACTTTGTTTGGAAATCCAACCCCTGTAAGAGAGGTGTTTACGCAGCCCTTTGTACATCAAAAGGAAAACATTCACAATGCCTTTTGGGATTCCAAGCGCAAGCATGAAAGCACCTGCAATTGCAGGAACAAGCCGGTCGAAACATTTCGACTGGTCGAGTTTAATGCCTATCAAGTGCTGATTAGAAGCTTGTGCAGTGTCAATATCAAGCCGGAGTCCATTGCTAATGGAGGTCATTGAGCGGCCTTGGATGCCACCATAGAGCGAAGGGTGCATTACCTTGGCTTGCCAGGCTTGGAGTTGCCTGAACCTCGTCCCGGTGTATGCTAAAATCATGGGGGACAAGATTGTTATCAACCTTTTTTTGATCGGACTCGCAGGCCCAGCTTTATTAAGGATGGCTTGCTTTGCGCACACAAGGACCGTTGGCAGGTCACCACCACAATCATCTTCAACTGATTGGAAAAATTGAGCAATGACGTCAAGGCACTTGATTGGGAGGGCTTGTAAGTCAGTGGTGCGCCATCCATCGAGGCCTGCAGCAGCATCAGGGTCTCTGGCAGCGATGGTCTGTGCAAGGTCATAGGCAGTGAGCGGGGGAAGCTCAAACACGGTCGTGTCATGGCGCAGATACGGCCAGGCTGCATGCAGGATATGGAGTGGATCTTCATGCAATGCGTTTGCAGAGAATATGTCATCCCATTTAGAATTGATTAAGTCGATGGCTTCATTGGGTTGACAAACGATATTCTGCTGCTCGTCTAAAACAAGGTTGGAAGGTTCATCAGCAACCTTGTTTTTGAGGTGGTGGAAAATGTATTTCTTGTTGGTGGTGGCAGATTCTTGGATTCGATGCTTCCAGGCTTTGATTCGGGATTGTCGCTTGGAAAAATCCCAAGCTTGAAGTTGGAATTGAGTCCAACTAATGTTTGCTTGTACTTCAACTAAAGATGGAAGGTAATTGCTTTGCCAAATGTGAGGGGCACGCAAAACTGCAAGTGTGCGCCAAGCTTTGGCTGCTGTTCTTCTCAAAATGTGCTCATCCACAAGGCTTGAGGCAGGACGCTGAAGACGGGTAAATAATTCCCACAGGCGTCCAAGAACATTTTGGAGCCAAGACCCTTTCAAAGTAAGGGCAGTGTTCGACTTTGATTGACCAGGGCAGAACTGTTTTGGAGTGAAGGTTGGGGATCGACCACGAGTCCGTTCACCTATGCCCCAAGTGGCCCCACTTGAAATTAACGTGTTGACACAAAAGTCATTAATGACGGACCATTTGGTCTCTTGGGATTGGGCACCCTCATATTGGTAAGCGAAGGTGGAGTTCCACAAAGAGTTTGCATTACAATTGACTTGGTGGGACTCGGAGGTACCTGGCTTACCTAAGCAAGACGTGTCAATGGGTGCGAATTTGCGATGGACAAAACCATGGAGCCTAATTGAGGTCCATGAAAAGACTGCGCGAATGGGACGGTGCTGGATGCCATACATGCTAATGACTTCAATACTACGCAAAGCTGTACGAGCAATATGGTTGATGAGGATCCCATCAACAGAGGAACAAAAATCCCCAGAGCCACTAAATGTGCCGTCTTTCGAATACGTGAAAGGACGATGGGTATCACCATTCGAATCACTTTGCGACAAAGGGTCAAACCACCCTTGAAAGTTGACCGCGTTGGAAATGGAAGGATAATGCAATGGGTTCGATTGAAAATCCCCTGCTAACAAAATTGGAATATCGCCAAACTGGGCAGCGATCGAAAAGACGTCTGCGAAAACGCTGTCATTGTAATCAAAGATTTGTTGGTTGGCTGAAGCGGCCGTTTTGGCGTAAATGGAGAATACGAGAGCTTTTAATGAAGGTGTGACCTGAACCCAACATGCATTTGCGCGATGGGTGTCAAAAAGATTCTGATACAAGCCTGAGCAGTCCTCATTTGAACAAAAGGGGGAAGAAAGCTCCGGAGGTGCCAAAATGGCGGTGCCTCCGTTCATAGTTGTGTGAAAACCATCTGACCGAATGGTACCCTTCAAAGGGGCACACATGTGCAAGGCCTTCCCAGTCTCAGAAACAAGTTTCTGGGAATGGCGAATGTTGTTGCAACCGATATGCGTTTCTTGAACACACTGAACTGTATCTAGAGAGTGTTTCCAAGAGACATTCGACTTAAGACTGCCAATGTTAGCTGAAGAAATGGTCCATTCCGTAGGGATGTCAGGACCCTCACCCGGGAAACCAAGAAGGTGATCAAACTCCAAACGTGGAAAGTTGAAGATCTGCGGAAAAGATGAAACATATTTGATAACAAGACCGAATTCAGAGAAGAGACTTGAACGAATGTGCCAGGTAGGCGGCATCAAAGCACTATTTCGCACACAATGGTTGTCAGGCCCATGGACGGGCTGGTCGCACAAGTTCACATGATCAAAATGGCGGCCTATGGCAAGACACTGCCCAAAAACGAAGTACAAGGCACAGAGAAGGATCCAACGAAAATGAACACCGAAATCACCAAGGTAAAAAGTGAGCATCGGCAGTGTCTCGTAGGGAGGCCTAACAGTTAGCACATCACACACTCTTGGAGAGTTGCATGTCGTCCTACTCCACAAGTGTATGGCAAACCGTTCACTGATGGAACGGGCCCTAGAAAGCATTACATCGAATGCTGGAAAACCCGGCGCATGTCTGAGCCCAAACAAGGAAACAGAGTGGCATAAAAACACCAAATCAAGAAGGTAAACAAAGACAAAGTTGATGCAGATGGCGCCACACAACAAAAGGCACAGAACATGCGCCCACAGCTGTCAGGTCTGTTTGGCCTGCTTGGCGGGAGGAGTTTCCCCCGTGATCTCGCGAGAGCGCGAGGGACCGACTGTCTGAAGAAGCTGTCGAAGTGAATCTGAGATGTGTTCAAATCGAGAGTCGACTTTCTCTTCAAACCTGGAGTGTTTCACTTCGAAGTTGTTAAATCGTTCTTCAAGTCTGTCAATCCTTGCGCTGTCCTGTGAATTGCCTGGCTGTACTGGCACAAATTGGGATTGCTTCCCTCCAGCAGGATCAAAAGTTTTGGCCTGCTTGCCCTTCTTACCGATGCCTTTGGCAGCAGGTGGCTTCTGAAGGGATCCCTGTGCCGATTCCTGCAGCAAAATCTCATGAGGAATCCCATTTGCTTCAATTGTGAAGCGATCAATGCCGGGTTTCCGATCGAAGGCAAGGATCCATGTGACGACTCCAGCAACTCGGAAAGTGCGGGTGGGGATTGGCGCTGCTTTGGTTGCTTGCAGGGTAGCATGCACCACATTGGCGGCTGTCGATCCGACTGGCCACCCTGCGGCTTCATAGACGTGCTTTGGGACTACGTTCTGATTGTCTTTGGTGATTCGGTGGTCACCTGCAAGAAGCGTTGCCCTTGCTGCTCCAATCTTCGTTGACCACACTCGCAATGCAAGGCCTCTCCTGGCAATCACAATTCCGGCTGCACCTGAGGTATCCTTGGTTGCAATCAACATATTTTGCAGTTCCGGTGCACTGGGCGGCCAGAACTTGGGAAGGACTGATGTGTCCAGACTTCCCTGACCCCTTTCAAGGTAATCTCGCACAAATAGGATGGATCTGCCACTTGCTTCCAAAAAGGCTGCGCGTGAATCCAGCGGGATCTTGACTATGCATTGCAGTTGAAAGCTGTCAGGTGCCGCGGAAGGGTGATGATTCACTCTAAATCCGTAGAAGATGAACTCATTGGATTTCTCGCCCAAAATTGCAGCAGTGAGCTTCCGAAAGGTAGGGATCGGCTGTTCTTTGTAGTGAGCATAATCTGATTTGCTCACAAATCTTTCATCGATCTCCAGCACCAATTCAGAAACATGAGGTGTCGTGAACTGCACTGTAGGCTTTGGGAGTTGATACACCACTTTCCCTTTGACAACCAATAGCAGGATCAATCTCTTGTATGTTGTGTTCGAAGAGACGTCTCGAAGAACAACTTCGTGCGGACCTTCTAACTTGCCTGCCAAGGATCCAAAGGTGGAAGGGTCCGAGGCTGGGAGGACAATCGCAAGGTCGTAGCCCTGTGGATCAAGATGAAGGATTTCCTGCAGGTTGGACTTGGTGGCGAGGACGATACCTCCTCGCCATGGTGAGGCTTGGAGGCGGTGGATCTGGTCAACTGCTTTCCCATCAGCACCTTTGAACGGATGGTCCTCATGTAGGAGAAGGTCTTCCCATCGTGCTTGCGCCTTCGGCTTGGATTTTGGTTTCCACGGGTCGTTGACCCACAGAGTATCGATTTTGTCCGCAGGAGCAGCCGCACGGGCTGGAGCAGCCTTCGATGGAGACTTCGGTGCATTGTTTGCTTCCACACCTGCAGCAAAATAGTCATGTGGGAAGTCGTTGTTGATCACTCGATGCAGGAATAAGGATCTCGATCTCCTGGCAAACTCCTTTAGCAGCACATCATCAGCTCCCGATTGATCCCAAACTTGTTGGTCTCCTTGTCGAACTCTTGCCACAAGGTTGTTATGCTGCGAGAGTCGAAGACATTGCTCAATCTGATCAGGGACATGAGGAAGGCCTGCTTCAATCCGTTCAAACATATCCTTGGTAAGCGCATAGCCACACAAGTCATTGGGAGTAACCTGAGTAATAGGTGATTGTGACATTGGACGGGATGACGTTGAGCTCATTGATGATGGTCGTCGCAATCCCCCCGATCAACTGCTGGATGGAGGTCGGTGCGGTTACCAGCAAGTTCACATGGTTGAATTGAGTTGCTCGATAGACTTCGAATTGAATCCAGTGATGCTGGAAGATGACCGGCCAGATGATGTGACCATAAGGGCGCAACTCAAGGGATTTCTTTTGCGGGAAGACAAGCACACGTCGAACTGGACACCAAATGGCAGCAGATGCAATGAGTGTCTCTGGATTCGATTGTCTTGCAAATTCACACAAGAAATCAAATTCATCTGTGGCCATCCACCCTTTATGCAGAAAGAGGTGGGAGAAACGCTCTTGAATTCTCTCCTCAATCTTGAAGGGCATTGTATGCGTTGACAGCATGATAATCTGCGGACCCTCTGGCGGCTGCACATAGTGGAAAGGAAATGCAGAGATGATTTCGTGCTCAACACTTGGAAGTCCCTGAACTTCGTCTTGATAGATGGCGCATAGGAAATCACGTCGCAACTTTGCCGCAATGAGAGCGACTGTCGGTGTTGCTCTGGCATCTCTCCAGTTCTCAAGGGAGGCATTGAGAACCAGGTCAATGAGTTCTTGCACTGCTTGCGGACGAGGACTAAGGGCTTGAGCAATGTCTGGTAACCAAGGGATCACCTGTGCTTCCGTGATCCATTTGTTGATCAGCATCCATCCACACAAGTGTGGAGGTGGGACATTGAAATCAACATGGACAACTAGCCGTTGTGTTCCAAGATCCAAGCGGCGAGCGAGGATGCGGACCAATCTGTCATGAAAGCGTTGTGCAATCTGACAGATGTTGATGTGAGCACGGTTGTCAATTCTCTCAATTTCAACTGCACCCCAATGTGCCTGATGAAGGATGGGTACGACCGTCTTGATGTTGGGGTCAATGTAGAGGTCTCCGAATGGACTTTCCTCGAAGTCATCCTGGCTGACATCCCAATAAATGGGTGGAGAAAAGATCAAAGAATTGTCTCCTGCTTCCTGGATCATCTTGGTGATGAAATGGAGTTCATCCGTCGCCAACCATCCATGGGAATCTGTGGCATAGGCAGCACGTTGGGCAAAAGTTGCCCCTGCATTCAACGTCATAGGTATGCCACGATATCCGTGATGTCCGCCTGCAAGGATGGGTGTTGAAGGCTTCAAAAGGATGCGATCGCCATCCCTCAAGCTAATGATGCTGTCCTGGGGAACTGAGCCATTGATGGTTGAAATTGCCAGCGGGTTGTTATGCAAGTTGAAAATAGTATCCAACGAGACAATACCATAGCACTTGATCGCCAGAAGGTCAACCGTCTCAGATTCCAGAAAAACAACTGGGTCTTGAGGAGGATCACAACGTGACTGCAAAACCAAAAGGTCGGAGCCACCAGTGGTTGCAGTGTTGTCCACTGAAAAGAGCTTTCCTTGGGATGCCTGGCTTGACTGTTGAAGCCGGAACTTGAAGGGATTGACATGCCATACGTCGACAGTTGCTATCAAAGCTGTCGGAATATCTGGGCACAGAATACGGATTTGATGTGGCCTCGAAGTCACATCACTCTGCGTCTGTTCAATGGCAGTCAAGAACATTTGGAACTCTTTGGTGGAGACAATGCCCTCAAAGTCAATGCACGGGATATCAATCTGCTGGGGCACTTCACTGTCACGAACATGCTGAGCCTCAAAAGGAGCTGTTGGAGAAATGATCACCTCAGTTCGCGGTGCATCGCTAGTGGGGGATTCGAGGGAATGAGCAATTGCTTCGATAGACCCTATTTGGACACAATTGATCACGAGTTGCTGGACAGGACCAGACTTGGCAATCTTGGCAAGTGATGACTTCAAATCTCTGGAATGGGTGGAGACCTGAATGGAAATCTGGCTGATTAAATCAATTGGACCTTTAAGGCAATGCCGAAGCACGAACTCCAGACTTGCATCGCCAGCAAATCGTGCAGAACACAAACACCAGCATTGCGGGATCGCAAGCGTAACCTCTACTTCGCCTGACATGGTGGTAGTCGGCTGCGGTGTCACAAAGGATCTGATGGCATGGTCAACGGGAGCAAGAAACACAAAGTCACCTTTGGTGAAAACGACCGAATTCGAATTGATCAGTCGATCGTCCCAGGACTTTTGAATGAGTCCAGAAATATTGAGGTTTTGCTTGGTGAGAGCCTGCAACCCCAAAACAATGGCCAAGAGAGCATGTTGAACTGTGATGGCGTTTCCAACTCCCCGAAAAGCTTCCTGTATGCGATTAGGGAAGACGACCATTTCACAAGCACCGAAAAGCGAACAAAACCTGAGCGGGTCAAAGAAAGAAATGCCTCTGTGGTGGTTTTCCAAAAAGGCAAAGATTCCCTTGTCTTCAATGTGGTGTGTTGCTAATTCGTCCTGAGATGTATAGGAAGCACACAGTGTCGGAAGAACTTCATTGAGCTTCGGAAAACGAAGTTCCAACACATCAGCAGGTGTAAACTTGTTTGGCAAACACTTCCGTTTAGCATTCGGCAAGAGTTTTTCATCTCCATACTTCTCGAGTTCAGATTCAACCAATTTCAATTGGCTCTCCCAAACGGATGGGATGCGAAAAGCATAGCACTCGGAGTGCCACGGCTTTCTGGGAATCGTTTGGATCGTGAATCGTCCATCGAACACAAAGGGGGCATGGTCGTGCCGTACCCACGTTGCAAGCCATCGATTGCGCATATGGTTTGAAACGAGGTGATGGTTCACATTCTGACTGAAGACACGGCAGTATCCAATCCTTTGGAGGATTTCTTGCACAAAGGCAAAATGTGGGTGGAAGACAATCTCATCCACACACTCTGCAGAGATGAAATTAGGTTGAGCAATCAATGCCAGTTCCAAAGACTCAACAAAGGCCCATCCCCCAGGATGGGAGAGCCCCTGGCTCCTGCCACCTCTCGACCAGGTAGGGCAAGGAGGTGACAACGTCATGATCAGATTCGAACAATTGGCCGAAAGGTGAAGAACCGTAAAATCACTTGCAAGGGCGTGAATGCCTACGTGGGCAGCCGGGTTCCAAGTTCGCTGAGGTGGAACAGGAGCTTTGTATGGCCTTGTCATGTGTTTGGCGGACCAGAGCTCCATCACGGTTTGATCACAATCAATGTATATCTGTTGCCCAATGGCATGGCCAACGTTGGCTCGTCCCAACCAATTTGCAGCTTGAGACCACCCGGAGAATGATCCAGCGAACACATGCATGAAGTTCAAAGCTAAGTCATGGTCAAAGGACGGACGCGGGCAGACAATGGCATCAGAGGCCAAACACATCTCGTGATCGTCAAATATGGTGATCTTTCCACAACAAACAATCTGCATGTCAGGGATGAAGCGGAATGCTCTATCCAACACACCAGGAATCTTAACCTGAATGGTCTTGGGGAAATCTTGGACCGTCACAAAGCCCTTCCCTGGGGAAAAGTTCATGAGGGTCAAGTTGAGCATATCCAATTCACAATCACCAAGAGTCCCAGCGAAGCACACCAAGTCGCGAATCCGGAGAAGCGAAGACGTGGTGCTGATCGTTTCCAGGAGGCTCTTCATTTGGAGGCTAAATGGATCATGCAGCAACATAGGGTCCATGGCGAGATCAAAGTGCTTTGTGAAATCACAGAATCACAAGGCACAAAACGGGGTTGGTACCCAGGTGAGGGTGCCTCTATGGACGAGTGACCTCACCAGTGAAGGTGACAGCCACTCCCTGGGTCACCCGAACCCTCAGCTGAAGGCTTTGGGCCAGACAGCTGAATTGAAAATCCTCTTCATATGGGGGGTGTATTAATCAAGAGTCTACATTACAGTAGTACATCTGCCACTCATCTGATTCATATACTCCAAGTCGCAAACTTCAAGTCGCCTCTCCCCCTCGTCTGCCACACCCCCGCGGCCGGCGCCGCCCGATCGGCGGTCAGCGCGGACGAGCGATCCGTGGGCAGCGCGGAAGGAGGTGCGGCCACGTCAGGCTCACTGATGGATGGCTTTCGGCTGTTGTTCAAGACTGCCACAACCATCTCCTAAGGCAAGGTCATGCCATTTTATGGTTGTG
>JAODVM010253828.1:0-12649 GCA_025400095.1 Phenganax marumi | reverse complement strand
TCCTAATTTACACGGTCAAAAAAAATTTCACAAATGAAATTTGTCAAAGAAAATTTGGTCGTGTAAAAGGGGCTTAATTGGTTCGCTTAAGACTTTTTTGCGGCGAAATAGCTAGCCAATCAGTTTGTTAGATTCATTTTCCGCACGGAATTTCTGCCTAGAGGGAAATGGGGTTTAAGGGCTGCTTTCGACTGTCGTTTTCTTCATGCACTCGTAGCTACGTAACTAAAACTTTGATTGGTATCCGTTTATAAACAACCAATGAAAGTGACGTTTTTGCAATTGCTTTTTAAATGACTCGAAGTATCATAAGTATGAGTGGAGTTATACTTCAAAAGATGTATTTTCTCTCGAGTAGTTTGGTCAACAAAAGAGTACAGACCTAGGACAGTTGGAATCAGGCCCAATGGTCATCAATGGTGGTGGTCAAAAAGACAAAGTGACAGCTAGACTTACCTATAAAACGAAGCCTGATTGCACCAAGCGTACAGCTATAGATTTTGTCTGCAGTCCAAACGTACTTGTGGTAAGCGTGTAGCAGAAATGTTCCTTCGAAAATCAGCTGAAATCTGTGCCCTACATTGAGTTATTTCGATTTTTTTCATGAATTATTAACAATTTTGCAAAATTGTTTTTATAATTGTGTCCAAATGTTATTGTGAGAAAAACCCTTAAGATATTTCGCTATAGACAATGTTAAATTCCAACGTTGTTTTTTGTTCTCAGGAGGAGCCATTTATCGTGGATGCTGATGACTGTTCAGCGACAGTAAGATGGAGGACTTCGTTGGTTTGTGACAAGCACGATTTCGTACACAGCAATAACTGCACGTTCAGGGATACTAAAAATACGTTTTGTTTTGATCTGAAGAAATTGGGCTGGAAAGGTGAAATATCTGTCAAGGTGAGGGACATTGAAAGCAAAATTCGTTTTCAAATCTTGTGTCTTATTTATCGGGCAAAGATAAATTGAAGAATTCGTTTTTGCCTATTTAGAGGCAAGGGTCTTTCTTGACAGGTAAAGTTATCTAGCGTTAAACAGGTTGGAAAAGGCAAGCCAAACGTATTAGGACGGGTTAAGTCTTAAATGTACTGGTTGAACCTGAATCTGAAATTTGTATTTTTTCAGATTCCCAAAGGTCGTTTTCATTTTCACGTGTGTGGAGAATCCTCTACGGAACATTGTTCAAAAGGAGCTAAAGGGGAAGCTTGTTTGAAACTGGATGGCGGTTTACCGAAGGCATTGAGCCGCTCAGGTATCAGTTATAATGGCAATGAAGTGCGAATATCATATGGGGATGATGCTGTACTATTACTGTACTGTGGCAAAGATGAGAACTCAAATGCACCTCAATATATTGGTCAGGTGAGACCCAAAGTAGTTATTTTTATAGACATTGGTTGGAAATGTAGTGAAGGTTGCAAAAACACGAACAAGAAAATTGACCAAAAATTATTGGCTAAGCTTCCAAACCAATGGTTTCGTCTCCATTGTATAGACAACTTTACGTAAACACAGACAAAATGTTTAATAAAACCTTTGGTCAACTCTCTCAACCGTGTATCCAAGGACTAGTAACCGTAGTGGAAAACACCCGTACTTTCAAGGAAAACTTTGTAGTCTTTTTTCATTCAAACAGAAAAAGAATGGCAATACTTCAAAATACTTCTTCAGTATGGTAACGCCTGAAGTTTGTCCACCAAGCCGATTGCCTTGCGAAATTCGACATGATGAAAACGTGTACAATTTAGCTGGATTGAGCGAAAGAGGGGGATACCTAATCAGTCACGGCGAAGATTCTACGTAAGTAAGAAATATATATGATCTGCAAACAAACAATGAATCGTACTATACTCAATATAGGATTCACGTAAGACGTTAGACATTGGGGAATTTCAGTTTCACGATTTCTTCATTCATACAGTAGTGTATTTTTCCAGCTACTGGGTCAGTTTGTGTGGTCATATTCGTTTCAATAGTAAAACAAGTAAGTTTTTATGTGGTACTACTTTAATACAAGTTATTCATTGAAACGTAGGCTCTGCTAAAAGTGATTTTTTATTGTAATGGTGCAGTATTTTGTGTTGCTGTATTGGAAATATCAGTAGATATCCCTTTTTCAAAATATAGGTCCATTGCTTCAAGCACATGCAAACGTTCGATATTTCCTACTCTGTTATACTGTAGTAACAGATATTTTGTATGTACTGATGAGAGACATTCATATCAATCAAATGTAAGATAATACTGGAATTTTGTTTTGTGTAGATTTCTGTTCATCTCGAGCGACAGCAGTAAGAGTTTCAGCGACGGGGGACGGCCCACAACTCATCACAACGGATTCAAACCACTCACTAACGTATCATGGTAGGCTTATGTAGTTCCTTTCATTTTTCTGTGAATTATTTTCTGAATAAGAATTCTCTTTGTGGATGTTGTATTCTCTCACAGATACAATATTGCAATATGTTTACAGCACACGAAGATTATCCTATTCATCTTCAATACACTAGTGACCAAGTATTTCCTGAATGTAGTGGTAGCAAAAAGGCGATAGTCTTACATAGGCTTAAGTGTAAACACGTGATGAAGCCACCACATTTTGATGGGTACGATGCATGCCTTGGAACATGATTACAATGATTTGATACAGTTTGCTAATTGTTTGCAAATTTGGCTCATAATTGACTTGCACTCATTTTTGTTTGAATAGCTTTAATCAGAAAGACTGCGTGTTTACTTTCTCATGGGAAACTTTTGAAGCATGTGCTGAAACAAGGTGAATAAACTGCATTCTCTTTGTACTGGATGGTAAATTGCTCACAAGTAGAACTACATGTTTCAGAGCTCCTTTGAGTCAGATTTCTGGTGTTTGGGTGTTTCATGATGAGAAAACATCTGAATGCGAATTGGATTTGACCCACTTGAGAACTCTGTAAGTATTCCCAGATCAACAGAGGAGCTAGCTTCGGTGGCGCAGTCGCTAGGATAAGCGCCTTTCACCAGTGAGGTTGTAGGTTCACTGCTATGCGCGGACTAGACTTTCTCATGTGAAAAGAGTTCGTCAAGATGTCAAGTACTCCGGTTTCCTCCTACAGGGAAAGTAGATAGGGAGGGTGAGGATATACTGTGGAGACTCGGCAATTCAGTTGTTCTAACTGCCAACAATTAGATAAACCATTTAATTTAATTTATTAATAATAACTGACGCTGTGCCTATAGGGTGGAAATTCTGCATCTTCCATCACATGTAAAGACTTGGTGTTTTCGTTAAGGCCTGTTTTCCACTAGGCGGAATTTGTTCGAGCGAAAAATAAATCTAGCAAACGTGATTGGCTAGCAAGATAATTCACCGCCGAAAAGTCGGAAGCAAGCCAATTATGTCGCTAAAGTTATTTTTCGCTCGAACATATTCGCGTAGTGGAAAACCGCCTTCAGTGTGTTACACTATAGGAAAAGGGATTGGTTACTAGAGTGTAGAAACTGTTTGATCAAGTGAAACTGAAATCACTTTTCTTTAATTGTCTGTCATGGGAGATGATCAGAAAATGATTTTATCTTATATGTAAGATTGAATATGTTAATATTTAATATATTTTATTAATAATTTAATTAATATTTAATATATAATATAATATATAATTTTAATTCCATTTGCAGCATATTGAAGGGAAACTATGCAAAGAATTGTGCTTTGTCAAATGATGTGAAAGTGTATACTGAAGGTATATATCATTGTATACCATGGACGCTCTAGGGGCGGTTGTACGAAAGGTGGATAGCGCTATCCACCAGATAGTGATTTTTTAAAACACTCGTAAAATTTCTCATCAATCGTTATAATACAAGATTAGGATAAACATTCATAGATTAAAGGCCGCTAAGTTTATTTTGTTAGTTAATACGAAAGTATGGCCGTTTTCTGTCCAATTTTACTCGGGCAGAAAAATCCACTATCCAGTGGATAGCGCTATCCACCTTTCGTACAACCGGCCCTAGAAGTACAATATTTTTTTCTAAAAGCATTTTATGTTTGCATGTGTTTTGTAAAAACATGGCTATTTTTACTGCAGGCATAGACTATGAGTTGGTTGTGAACTGTACTCAAGATAAAACGCATAAGAAACTTACAATCGATGTGATCATAAGATGTGGTGTAAGACAATGTCTTAGTTAACCTTCTGTTATTATCCATAGTATTATTATCCTAGTCTGATAATGCATGAAGTCGTATATAATGTTATTTTTTCAGAACGATACTGAATTGACACCAATAAGCAAAACCAGCTCATATGTGACATTATTATGGGTTACCAGTCGTGTTTGCGATGTAGATAGGTAAGAGGAATTGTCTTTTCTCTTTCCATACTGCAGTTAATGTTCATATGCGTAATGTACACATTACAAAAGCATTGTAAATAGTTACGCTATGTGTAAACTATCTATCTATGTATCTATCTTAAATTGTCTATACCAAGGTCAGGGATTTTACATATTTATAATTAAAATAGGATTTTAAGACATCTTCTCTTTCCAATTCTTTACCTACTTTGATTTCAAGTGTGATTTAAAGCGTTTATATAATAGATATCGGTTTAAAGAGTCTATATTTTCATTCAGGACTGGAAGTTGTTCGCCGAGTGTAGCTCGCGCAGTATCAAAGTCTGCTGTGGCAGTTGTAGGAACTTTAACAGGACTAGGCCTTCTCGCTGCTATAATATTCCTTGCCTGGAAACCTGAGAAAAGGCAGATGGTTGGTTTTTGGCTAAGGTGGCATATTCGTAAATACATTTGTTGTAAACAATCCTATCAGGCTTCGTATCGATACAAGAAGGTACTTGTAGATAATTTTGTTGTAATGCAATATCGTGTTGATGTGGGACGTACACAGGTGGACAAACGTCTTGAATTCTCTCTGAGTGATAGCCTCATTATATAGTTTTATTTCATAAAAACCCCATTACAGGAGTATATGAAAACTAACATGTAACATTTGAACCAACAATTTAAATATATTTATACATATATGATGAATAAGCATTTGGTACTATAGTTATACAGCTAAGCTGTCATATAAATAGAGTATATTATGGGAATATTTCGATGTTACTTTCATCATAGATTTATCGTGAGTATTAAGTACATATCGAAATATCTCCTGAGCATTAAGCAAGTGAAAAGCTGCATTTATATCGTATAAATCGTTTATAAAGTTATATCTAAGGTATTTAAACTTCTTATAAGTGCAGCTCATTAAGTAATGAAATTAAAATTAATACATTTAATCATACATTAATGAATGAATACATTATTACACGCAAAAAGTTGTGTGATCCAAACTGGTGGTTCATTCTAAATCCCTAACCAGTAATGTTTTGCTGTTTAGGTGAACACAAACGATGTAGACGGTGAAACAGATTTTATAGTCGAGGCTGGAGCTGGATCATTGTTCAGTGACAGCGAAGATGAGAGTCCTAACAGCGATGAGAATGACAACAATACGGATGATGATCTATTGCCTTTAGATGATGATCTGCTGAATTTAGAAGAATAGAATAGAGGATTTTGTACATATCAGTCAGGTTAGCTGTACCCCTAAGGTTTGCATGTGCAAGCAGGTAATGAAGTAATAATTCATTCTCTCATGCTGGACTACATTTGAAGTTCGAACAGTGTGATGTTTTTGGTCTAAGGGAAAGCCAAGAATATGAAAATATTTGTAGAAATTGAAATCTAGTCCGGTATGAGTTTTATTAAATTCAGTCTTTGGATGAGGAGATTGAATGAATGCTAGTTTAGTGTCTGTATTTTTAACTAATTTAATTGCACATATGATAAAATGTACTGGAAAGGCTTTAAGCTCTGATTTAGGTGAAATAAGTGATTGTAGTGTAATATAGTGAAAGATTCAAGGATGTGAATAAAATTCCCAATGTAACAACTTTCACAACTATTTAAAAACTCAATAAAGGTTCTGCATTAATGAAAGTTGGTATAATTACTTCTTTTTGTGTAGTTTGATTGTATATTATAGCGCTTTGCAGATAATCCTAGCATTGGATTAGAGATGAATGGAAGAAGGAAAAGGAAGACCTTCGTGGAAGACGAGCAAAGAATAATTGTCCTGACATGACGTATTCCCTGGTGTTGTAGGAAAGTTAGTCACATGAATATATATTTATAAAAAAATGTTAGAACGTCTTAATTTAAAAGCTGTATCACGGAAAACCGGTCTTAATGTTATTTCCAAACTGTTCTACACTTAATAAAAGACAAAAAGTTACAAAATCAACTCAAGACTGCTTTTGAACGTTCAGAAAATTTGACAAGTATCTTTGATTTTTGAATTTCCAAGCGCGGGAAAATTTGCGGGCTCAAACTTGGTTTGTTTTCTTGTTGCTATTAAAGTGTAAAAGTTGTTTTGGTTTCAAGAAAAGTTCGAAGTCTAAATTCAAGTAGTAAAGACAAGAAAACCTTTTGTGTTTGCTGTGTTTTTTAGTCAAAAATGTTAACGAGAAGCATATGAATTGAAAATGTTCAACGACGAATCGCAAGAAGTAGTTTCTTTCGACTCGTCATGGAAAACGAAAAGGTCTGTTTGTGTTCAATATATCCATGCTTTTGATTCCGAAAATTCTCCTTTTCGCAAATGATACTTGTTGGTTGTAGTCTTGAGAGAAGTAGATAATTCTGGAGCAGTCAAATGTTGTTTGTAAATGTGTTTAATGAAGCATAGTGCATGTTACAAACACATATATTCACAAATGGAGTACCAACTTGCAATTCTTGTATGTATGTAGATCAGTTCAGGATGGTGCATGTCAGACTAGTGAGATACTGACAAATGAGACAGAGACTCAATCGTTCAATAAAACTGATGTCACGGTTGGTTTGTATTAACAGCTCTTGTAATTCACAAACTTTTCAGTCTGTTACATAAAGAACTTGAAAAGTTTTAAATGTATTTTGAAAGGTTCAAACTGAGAAAGAAGAGGAAAAAATTGCCATAGATGTTCAAGAGGAAGACTCGCCTGTGTGTAACATCTTATATAGAAAAAATATTCAAATGATTGTACTGATGTATATTGATAGAAATTTATACGTAATAGGAGCTGTTGGAGTTTCTACGTAGAATTTATCCCAAAGTTATGTCTGAACTGGATAAAAGTACAAGAAGTCGTGCTTTCGATGGTCAGTTGACCGCAGGCTAGCTTGCACCGATGCATGTAGTAAAAATCAAACGTCATTGTGTAGTCAAAAACATACAATATCTTGTTTGAAGGTTATGAAGTTGATTGGGAAGAACCATCCAATTCTGTGCAATGTCTTCACACATTATCTCATGCAGTCTTGGAAGAAAAGGTAAGAATACATACCAGAGATGATGTAAAACAATGTAAAACAATGTCAAAATTTATTTTCTACATGTAGAGAGGTATGATAAAAATTGTAATCTGCTTCAGAACCTACGAACCTTCTTTATTTTATATTGCCTGTATAGATATTTCTTTGTTTCTTGATTTAAACTTCTGATCTTTTAAAGTTTCTTTGAAATATTTTCATCAAAGCTTGAAGTTACTTGTCTTTCTTGGAACCCAACTGGCGCTGTCCTGGCTGTAGCATATGGTCGGTACGATCATCAAGATTGGTGTACGCATAAGGTAGAATGTAAATCTCAAAAATCTTTGGTACAGCTTTGATCACAAACATTAAGTATCATCTTTCTACATAATACAACAATCAACTTATGCAACTCTAGGCATTTCTCAACTTGTTCTTGTCTCTTTGCAGTCTTTTCTATGCACTTGGAATCTTGACAGGAGGTCACTGAATACAAACAAAGCAGACTTGGCCATTGATATTCCTGTGAGTACTTTCACATATCCCAAAGTCTGGTTGCTGACTAATACATCACACATATTGTATTTCTGCTGTGTGATTTTTAGAGTTGTGTCATGAGTGTTGCATTTCATCCTGTTGTACCTTCTCTTATTGTTGCTGGAACTTTTAATGGTAAAATTTTCTTTGTATTCATTCACAAAGTTTTTTAAGAAAACTAATCGTACTGAAATGCACAAATTACACAACTGGTGAAATTTTAACCCTGACAGTTACTGCAAACCCAGCTTCGAACATCTGGCCTGTGAATGCCATGCTATTATTTATAAGTACATGCTGACATTTTTGTTATAATTCATCAAACACAGGAGCTGTATACATTTATGACATCGGTAGTGAAGATGATATGTTGGTTGCGTCCACTGGTGTTGGAGAAGACACTCACAAAGATCCAATTTCACAAGTACCTACTACCTACTTCACTAAAATAAAGAAATAAATAACTTTATTCAAACAATATACCAGTATTGTTACCTAGAATACAAATCAACATACACTACATTACATTGCAACATACAACATATACTAAAACTTATAACAGAATAACTATATCCTCTTTGTATATAATATAGATAACATAATATACATAACATGTTATGCAACATATCAATAGTGTTCTTATTAATGGTGTTTGTTACCGTATCTACAGGTTATCAAACAATCTTAATATATCATAGCAATATTTTCCAGATAACTGTAAACTATTGCTATCTTTCAAACTTAGTATATATATACCATGTAGTACTTGGTATATACTTACTAAGTGTATACTTTAGTATATACTTTGTGTATACTTATGAAATATTTGTATTACAATAAGCTTCAAGATAATTTGCTTGTTGAAAAGAAAACTACTGCAAGTTAACATCATTTTGCATTCTTGTGCATACCTATTTCAATTTCTGTAGGTGATGTGGTTGGATAATCCAACTTCAAAAGACAAGAGATTCAAGGTGATGCTATTATCACTATCCTTTCAATGTGAACCTATCTAGGTTGTTTGCAATCACGTGGTTTTTTGACCAAATGACGGGCAAATCAACAATTTGTTGACAAATTTTTCCCATTTCAGTGACGTGTTCTGCAATGAATTAGAAAGGAATGAAACCTTTATGTCTTAAACTGTTGTTGAAGTCAGCTGAATAGCTTTTCACTGCTATTTTTAACATACTTGCCCGTCATCTAAAATCTCAAATGACATCATTGAAAACAACCTATTGAGAGAGAGTGCACCTTGGTGTGCACAGACAATACATTGTTCTTTACTCTCCAGCCATCTAATTCCAGAAGATTTGGACCGAATGAAATTCTGAAGAAGATCTCTAAAAGGAATGTGCTAAATTTTATCTAGATATTGTCTGCTGGTGCTGATGGAAAAATCTTGATGTGGAAGTTCAGCCGCAGTAGTAAACACTTAAAGTTGCTGCATGGTTTTCTCGTACAGACTGACTGTATTCCACGCAGTATTAGAGTCAGTAAGGCACGTGCAGACAGCATGGTTGGAGGTGAGCTGTCTCCTTTATGATATTCTGCCAGTTGTCTGAAACAGATTTCTATATACAAGATTTGCTTGTATTATTTCAAGTAAAAGAAACCTATAGTTGTGAGTCACCATTTATATATCAGAAACTCTACCAAAGTGTCTTATCATCCCCTTTCTATTTCAGGAAATGTTTCACGACTATATCATCTTATCCCTACTTTGTTATTTACGCTGTCTAACACCAGACACGTTTACTTGTGCAAGTGACGCTTCTTTTCATCTTGGTCGTTAATATTTTGTCATTTGTAGTGACTTGTCTGTCGTTTTCTCATGAAGATAAGACAACATTCATCGCAGGTTCCGAGGGCGGAGGAGTATTTAAATGTTCTACAAATGCCACAACTACAGCAACTTCAGGTAACCATGCATGGTTTGTAATCATCCCACAAAACGCAATTTATCCAAAGGTATAGTGCGAAGAACCGCAAGAACAAGCATTGCAAAAACTTTGGCATATATCACAGATCTTCCCGGGTTGAAAAATGAATGTACTGTACTGTACGTACATAGAATGAAAACTAAATACAAGAATTTTGTGGAAGCAAAGCGTTATATTTATGTCTCCATAAAAATGTTATGTGTATTGCATATCACCATATAAGCATTGAAAGAACTTAACTTGAAAACTATTTCTCTTTATAGAAGATATTCAATCAGTACCTCTTTACTCTCCCGTGACCTTTTCATTTCATCCATACTTGGGTCCAATTCACTCCGTTTGCTGTTCTCCCTATCATAGAAATCTTTTCCTCGCCTCTGGTGCTGATACAGTACGACTTTATAACATGTTACAGGTGAATGATCAGTGACAATCCCTGACCTTCTCTGGATATAAGCGTTTTCCTAATGCGTTCATTTTTCTTCAGTTAATGCCGTCGATGACAATTGAACCGTCCTCTGGATATCTCTATTCAGTGCGCTGGTCTTACTCAAGACCAGCCGTGTTCGCGGTTACCTGCGGAAATGGCAAAGTACTAATTTATGATCTCAAGGTTAGCTATAGAGAGATTTGGTTGTTTATAGAGAGGCATAAAGTGCTGTTGTGATGTAGCTGATATTCAGGTCCATTCGTATTTTAGGTGAATAGAATCAATCCTGTGATGACATTAGATGGCTGTTCGAAAGGAAGTTCTGTATTCACTGCCGAGTTTAATCCTTCAAGGTACTTCAGGACTAGGGGGGGGCTATTGTAGTTTAGCGCCGACACCTTATGCCGCTGACGATCCAAAACATATATTATATCAAGAACACTGAGCCCGCAATCCCATCGTATCTTGAACCTGGCATTTGCTGAACTGCATTGTAGCCCAGGATTCGTTTGTGCGTTAAAATATCAAGAAAACCAGTGATAATTAATCATGTACAAACAATCTAACAACGATACGCATAGATTGCGGTAATTTAAATTTTTTATTTTCTTCACTTCCTAGAAAACATTGGCTTGCTTCTGGCAATGGCCGAGGCGAGGTGAAGATCTGGAAACTAAACGATGAGCTTGCCTCACACAAACCACGAGATCAAGAGATCTTGGAAAACTTAGCAATACTTCATGTAGATTAAACGGAGACAACCAGGTAACCATTACTGTTTTTAATTTACTATAGTCACTGTGGGAGGGAATCCAGTATATTTAAGCAAACTGTTTCAAAATGTCCAGTCATCCACCCTATCCGTACTTTGAGCAAACGTAATTGAAAGTTAACTATTTAGTTGTATGATTGTTCGTTTAAATGCATCAAGGCCAGTTTACATGGGCGATAGTTGCTGTGATTTTTCTCCCCTTAGCGTATGTGATCTAGTGCGTTGACTGGCGAGTGCATTAGCAAAATTGTTAGACCAAGTGTATTCGCCAGTTATGCACTTTACCACATCATTCAACAGGAGAAAAATCGCAGCAAAAATCGCCCGTGTAAATGGTCCTTTAGCTATACATGGAAACGTGAATCGCCCCCATTCAATGACAACAATTTGAATTAAAAGTAAAAATCTGGCGTGATTAGCGCTACATTGTAGTGTTAAGATCGGCCGAGCCAACGTTTTGTCTCTGCTTGTTGTGTTTGCTTAGCGGCTTGGCGCTAAAATCTTTGATGACACGACACCTGGCAACACCAATAAATGACCAGCTAATATTCTTGAATACTCACTAGAGTGCAGCATTCTTTCCAGGAACCCTGAAAAAAAAACGTTCGCTCAGTACTTTTGTAGAAACTTTTGGTGGCATTTTAGTCACCTTGTATATGTGAGAATTCAGCGAGCGGTCTCCCCTTATCTTTGGCGCTAAAGTGTTCTGTAATTTTCCTAATGAGACGCAGTGTGATGCCGATAAAAAGCAAATTAAAATTGAATTTCTAAATCACTTGCCGTTTCGCTTTGAACGCTGCTTTGAGGAACTGCGTACAATGTATTATTGCATGGCTCAAGCTGCGCTATGGCGCTCGTTTTAACGAGATTTTTGCCAATCACAGCTGCATCTCTAGTTGAGAATATATTTTACAAGATCTAGCCTAGTTCTCTAATGTTTTCTAAGGTAAAGCCACTAGGACGGTACGTTTCAAGGCGCGCTCTATTCTAATGCTAAACAGCGGGATTGCAATTAGTACCAGCCGAAATACTAAGGCGCGTATTGTCAAAGTCTGCGCGCTAAATTATCGCGCTTGTTGGCCCCGACTTGTTAAAAACACCGCCCAAAACGTATGGGCTGTTCTCACAACGGCGGAGCCATTAACTCGCTAAATTACTCTATTTTGGGCAGGTCAAACTAGTGTTTGAAATTCCGATTAGTGATGTTAAATAGTTCTCACTTGAACAAGGTGATCGCGTTGATTTAGATAAGATGTTATCTACTCTGATGAGATATTAGCAACTTAGCACGCTTGTTATTATGACAGACCAACGCGAGTCTTACGGAATGATTATACATGTAGAGGGTGTAGAAGTGCCTCTCGAACCATGAAGTAAAGTTGAATGCAACATACGTGTATAGTTATAGTGTAGGCTTGTATGAGCTGCTGTAATACCTTAGTAGGTTTCGCCTTAAAAGAAAACTGTACGAAACTGTTTAAAACCTTGGATAATGTACTAAGTATAGTCCAAGTTCTGATTGATTTGTTGGTTGAAATGTGTAATTGAGATAAGGGTTAAAATCAAAGAAAAATTATTTTGTTTGCAAAGCATGATAATGTTATGAACTCTCCTGCCTGGCATATT
>JAODVM010253717.1:0-12651 GCA_025400095.1 Phenganax marumi | reverse complement strand
GGTATTTGTCGTACATTACGTTCTGCCACGTGCGCTCAGTGGCCACGTGATTGACCGGACAACCACCCACTCACCGCTCACCGCACACTCGGACAGACACGAAATTCAAGCTATATGAAAGTTGCATGCCTTATAAGGCATGCAACAAAAACCGTCAAACAACAATATAATCACTATTCAGTTCTCGCTTGCAATAAAACCCAACCTAACTACTTCCGCCAAGGCAATCATTTTCCGGGTCATAAAAGTCACATTCACTATACTCGCGGTCAGCTGAGGCCATTTTACGTAATTTTATCACTTTTCGAAGCGTTTAAACTTTTTCGTTATTTTCAACAGTGTTCACTCTTCTATGTTTGTGTTGGTGCGAAAGCCGAACCTGTCTGCATCTTGCATGTAATACGGGCCTAGAACTCAGCTAATAAGAAGCCGCCATTTTGAACAATGGACCTTTAATTCTATAGACAAAATTTCAAAAAAATTTTGAACTAGGAAAATCTTTTACCACAGCCTGAAAGAGCATTCTGAATTTAGTAAAATTGCGAAGTTTGGATGTGAAAAGTTGTAAAATAAGGAATAGAAAGACGTGGAAAGATGGCAAATTTTGTATATTTTTCTATTACGCTGGGGAAATAAATGCCTAGTTCGAGAAAAAGGGTATCAATTTCCCGCGCGTAATAGAAAAATATACAACCGGACCTAGTACTCAGCTAATCAGAAGCAGCTATTTTAGATACGGATCGGAGTTAACAGAGACTTTTAGCTTCGCGTTCACAGCAGACCGCTAACTGCAAACGGTAAACTTGCTTTCGAGAGGCAAAAAACTTGACGCATCAATTTAAACTATGAATTTAGAACACTTATGGATATAAAACCTACCGCCAAATACATTTTGAAGTGTGCCGTTTGTGGTTAGCAGTTTGCCGTAAGCGTGAAGGTAAAAGTCTCTAACGACTGCAAAAACACTTGATATTCTTACCACTCCATTAACTGACAGTAACTGGTCCCCTCGTTTTAAAGCTCCATGTCTAAACATTGATATACAAAAAAATACGACAGTCGGTATATTTAAAAATAGATTACGACTCTCGACCAATCAAAACGCGGAAAGTACTTTGATTATTATAGAATTAAATTAATGCCTGGCATATTTTAGTAAAAAATTACTTTAGTCTACACTTAGATCATCCCCGTTTCGTTTACGTGAAACGAGAATATCGTTTCGTTTTGTAGTGACAATTTATTTTTCAATTTCTACAACAGGGAACCTTTTTCGTGATATATTTTTGTATTGTTACGTGCACATAGCTCCATAGTTAATATTTAGAGAAAAATAAATTAGTATATCAAAACGTGCACACGACAAAAATTTTGCAGCCCTTTTACAACAGCCAAGAAAACTACATAAAATGATTGGAAAATTGGTACTTATACATGGATGAACTAATAACTGTCTGTACTGCTCGAAAAATGTTCACATCCATTCTTCGTAGGCGTGATATTCGCTACGCTATTACACGTCCGAAAAGCATTCTGGTAGTTGTGTTCAGAATGTGCAATAAGGAGAACCGGCTATACTTTTAACAAACATTCAAAAGAAGAGACAAGTAGGCAAGAACTTGTGGCTAAACACTGACAGAAAGCCTTCCACAGAGAAAGTTTTTAACGTAAATTATTTAATATAATATATCAAACTACATTAACAAAAACATAACGAATAAAAGAGTAAACAAATTTAGTATTGGACTGAGTCCAAGCAAAAAGAGTGCGGACAAAAATCTAGAATACCCTACCAGGCAGTCCTTCAGTAAACATGCAAAACAGTTTTAAAAATACGACACATAATTGTCGTAAAAAACAAATGATGACAGGAAAGCTGTGGAATTCTCTGCCAAAGGTGATAATACATCTATTATTATTATTATCAATTTTAATTCTATCTTGCTAAGCAATTCGTTCCATACCAGCCCCTGCCGGCGTTGGGCGTCAGGAAAGATAACAAATGTTGAATGCCAAAGAATCAAAATAAAAAGACCTACTTTAAAAGAAAAACATACAAACCTGTCCGCAACTCCCCCAGGGATAATTCGTGATATGTATATCGGAGACGACTGCTCTTTGCCGCCCATTACGTTAAATCCTAGGCCTTCATCGTTCTATAAGTAGGAAAAATGAAGTTGAAGTTTTCTTGTCCTTCAAACACAGCGGCACAGATTACGGATAATACAGATATCCGACTGCCCCCGAGGTCGATTTTCATGGCCGCCATATTCCTAAGCAAGTGCCCTAAAGAGAGACATTTCCCCCCCGGAGACATGAGTTTCAAGATGGCGCCCGGGGGGACGGTCTTGTTTAGCGCACTTGCTGGGAACATGGCGGATTCACAAAAGGACTTACGCCAACACATGCGCCAATATCTGTATTGTCTCTAATCTGTGGCGACGGTTTAGAAAACTTGCCAGAGAAAAGCCTCGCGTCGCATTCGCATTTAAGGCCTGTTTTCCACTAGGCAGAATTTTTCCAGCGAAAAATAAATCTAGCAACATGATTGGCTAGCAAAATAATTCCCCGCGAAAAAGTCCAAACCTAGCCAATCATGTCGCTAGATTTATTTTTCGCTCGAATAAATTCGCCCCGGGGAAAAGCGCCCTTCTACTCCACTTCGCGAAATTATTAGAGCGAAAAGTAAGTCCAGCAATATGATTGGCTAGGAAAATATTTCGCTGCGAAAAACTCTTAAATGGACCAATGACATTGCCGGATATGTTTTTGCTTGAACAATTTCGCGTGGTGAAGAACGGGTTTTAGAGTGGGTACTTAAAAGGTTACATACGGGACTGCATGTGTACCTGTGTCACTCGAAACAACTGCAAGAAATTCATCTTTTCGAGAAATTCTCACAACTATGTGATATTTACCTTAGGAATCTCCACAACTCTTGGGTAAGCGTAACCTTCACTAGCAGCAAATGCAGCGACTGTCGCCTAGAAAGCAGAATAGATAGATTTAACACGCTTTCTACAGCACAGAATAAAGATCAGTAACAGAAGGGCCACTAGGCGGTGCAACGTGTGCACGTTTTCTTATGCAAAAATATGCAGTTTACTGGACAGAAGGTGGAGCAGTGAGCCAGTACAGCGTGTTTATTGGTCAGAAAAAGTCATTGACTGGCTAAGAAAATGGCGGCCAACATGCGTAATGCGATATGCACGGGCACAAAGACGTCAAAGGATCCGACGCAAGTGACCCTTCTGTTAGTGACTTTTATTCTGTGGTTACTCTAAAGGCTCAGACACGCCGGACGCGATTCGGCAACGTGACGCGAGTTTTCATATTTTGAAAGGGAATAAATCAATCCATGGAAGAAAATTTTAAAAAACATGTAGACTAAATAACTAAAAATATTATATCGCCTTTGAATATATGGAGAATCTCAACTAGTATCAAAGTTACCAGTCAATGAAAGTCGAAAAATCGCGTCCGGTGTGTCTTGGCCTTAAGCACGCGGCCATAACATGCAGGGGCCGATTGGACGCATTAGGCTGTCGCGGTATTGGAAAATTTCGATATATCGATATCGAAAAAATAATATCGAAAACATAGACTATATCGAAAACGTGCAAGTTAGTGAAATCACGAAAATGTATTAGTCACTATATCGCATCACAAACAGCAAAAAAGCAAAGTTGCATGAAACTAATCGAATATCACAAGGTTTCATCACTATGAACATTTAAAAGATATAGTTAATGCTAAAACGATTTACTTGGTATTTACAAACCTATTGGTTTTGGAATTCGTTGGACTGTTTGTAAATGTTCTGCGAGAAACACTAACATATTCGCCTTATTTGGGCTCAGCTGCACTCGCTCGGGATTTTATCGGAAATAATTTGATAAAAACTTTCGATATTTTTTGGTATTTCGACATTTTTCGATATTATCGGTATTCGAAAAATCGAATATCGATATTTTTGAAATTCCAATATTTATCAACTATATCGATATGCTGCAACAGCCTAAGACGCACCCCTTTTATAGCGTAACCGGTGGAAGAGCTCAAAGATAGAAATTGTGTTTATATACTCCTTGTTCAGGAAAATAAAAGTTTTTTTCAAAAAAATAAAACAGCTACCGTATTTATTCGAATAAACGCCTCCCTCAAATAAACGCCGCTCAATAAGCGCCAAAATTTTAATAGCACCGCGGCGTTTATTCGAATAAATACAGTATGTATCAAGCTATCGGTTCAGCTCATATGACTGGATTCAAAACATTTACAAGATGCGAGGAAGTGTTTTCAAATTTTGGCCTATCTCCATTTAAGCTAAACGGGCTTCATTCAAAAGTCCCTAGTACCTTTGCAGTAGCTGAAGCTCGAACTTCAGGGCTTCCACCAATATCAACTGTATCATATACATGTTCATACACTTCACGGATTGATGTACAAAATTCACTTTCAAGAACTCTTTGAAGTGCTTGGAGTTTATCAACAGGAACCTCACCACCTATAACAAATACATCAACAGTGGGTTTCAAAAAAACAAGAAACAGAGTCTAAGAGCCTCCACAGATGAGCGGTTTTGTTGTCCACAACTATTTGTTGTCAATTGCTCAGATTGTTGTCCATTACTGATGACTTTCACTTACTTTGTTGAAGCTTTTCAAGAAGTTCTATGGCACGATTAACATCTAAAAAAACAAAAACCTTTGAATGATGTTGTTTTAGCATTGCTCCCATTTAAGTACTGCCCTCAAATAACAGCCGCATTCGTGTGTAAAAGAAGTAAAGGAACGCCGCCCTCAAATAGTCTTCAATCTTTAAAATGCTTTGATATATACAATAGCAAAGTCCTTCCTCATGATTAACAAATGTCTGCATAATTTTGGCACCATAAAGACTGCATGCAGTTGCTTTCTCCCTATGATACAAATTGTTTATAAAACTATCACAAATTTGATAGAAAATCATTGGTAAGAGCAATACAAAAAATAATTTGTGCCTACAAACAATAACAAAGGATAGCAAGGGATAATTTTCATCGACATGAGGTCCTACATAATGTCAGCATCAATTGGGGACATATTTTGAGCCGAGCACTCTGTCCAGGTATATATAGGTCAGTGATATCAATGCTTTTTAGATATTTCTTAAACAAGGTTGGCAAGAAAATCTCAAACTGAAAATACAGTGTATATACAAATAAATTGAATTACAAAATACTCATTCAAAACTCATAAATTCACCAAGAACCCTAAACTATCATGTCAAAATACACCTCAATGTTATATACTGCAATGTTTCTATTTAAAACAACAGGCGAACAAGCAAATTTTGTGAAATTTCATCAAATTTTGCATCACATTTGTTGAAAATTTTTCCAGCCTTACATCAAAAATATATGAGCGATTTGATTTGCTGGCTAAGTTCAAGAATCCTTTAAGAATTCAGCCAGCCAATCAGATTGATCATATGGCAACTGTTGCCTATTACCAAGTGGGCTGAAGCAATTCATCAAATGAAGATTCACTATCTTAATCGATACAAGTTTATCGAAAGATGCATACTCCGACCATTGATGCATTTGTACTTGTAGTGAAAAGTAATACAACAATCTAATGCACTATAACAAATCTTCAAATTAAACCTAAGTGATTTAGATGCAGGAGGGTGTATTGAAAATTGTACATCTTTAAACCAACAACGTAAGCCATGTTCAATCAGAACTTTGTACACAGACTTCTGGTGCCAAACAAATTCCTTACAATGGGGAAGAAGAGTCAAAAGCAAATGTTCGAATATTTTTACAAAGAACCTAAACAAAGCAGTGTGCCAATAGATACAATCAAAGCAGGGATTGATATATTATGAGAATAAAACCGGGCGATATTTTCTGCAATATTTATCATAGCATTCTGCACATATTTTACGATACAGCCATTCAAAACCGGTACAAAAATGTTGTTTAAAATACAATATTTCTACCATGTATACAAACCTCTAGCCAAAGTCAATGGTGCTGCTTCTGTTTGCAAGGCCATACTTGAGTTATTTGCTCTCAAATATTTGCAAAAGAGATTTTAAAAGCTCAAAAACGAAGAAGCTCTTTTGATCTTCAATTTTTTCAAAATAATTCGAAGATGAATGTTTCCGCTTTGCTCATTTGAAATTCTTTTCTCCTAGCCGAAAATTTCTGCAACACTCTACCACGAGCCTGCCGTGTTTGTTCGAATAAGGCCCGGTTTACACTGTCAAAGTTTCTGTGATCAAAGTGGGAATTTCGGACAGGTACCTCTTAAGTTTTGAAGGATTTGCTAAAAATATTTAAGGTAACCAACACAGTGCTCAACAAGGAACTACTTCACATTGATATTTCTTACAAATTCTTCAGAACAGAGAATTTCCCGGTGAAAAATTCCTACTTTGATCACAGAAACTTTGACAGTGTAAACCGGCCTTAAAAGTAAACTTTAAGATCTTGTAAAGTCTTTGAACTTTTTACCTGGGATCTTCGATGGATGTTTTAGGATCTTTTTGGAAAAATTCCCTTGAAAATCCCTAAAAATCCTTAAGAAGCCCTGAGAGATTTTAAAAGTCTCAAAATCTCGTACACAGATCTTTTTCAGTGGTAAACCCCTGTATGGGGCCGGTTCTTCAGAGGTGGGTTAATAGTTAGCCTAGGTTTAAATTTAACTCACCGTTTCATAACCCCGTGTCGAAGCTCTATTTATGTTTTGAAAATTTAAGGGATTAAACTACCCACCAAGGGAAACATTTTGAGCAAAAAGCTTTTCAAAAATACATCTTGAACGAGTTTGAAATTGTGGTTAAAGTATTACACTAACCCAGACCCCTGGTAGTTTACGGCCGTTTAGATCGTATTTGCAAAAATTTGGTACGACGTTACACGAAATATTCATTGGGTTCAAATTAATCACTTTATTTCTTCTTCTTCACAGATTTTTAAAAAATCTTCAAGTAATAATGACTACTATCCTGAAATCCTTCCGTGCACTCAGCACCATTGTCTTGTTAATGTTCCTGTTTCTTTGTATCCTTTTTGAGTCATGGAATTCGTAACAAATGTTTTTTAAATTTTGGTTTGATAAAACGGGAAGTGTATCCTCTTGTCAATTTTCATTGTCTTTACTGTGAAGATACCAGACCGGAGTTTCGAAACAGTTGGGTATCGAATTGCAACTTCTTGCTAAGTTACATTGCATTTTACTATAATAATACTGGACTGGCGGTTTGAAAAGGAAAGGTAATTTGTGAATTTCACATAGCTTATTTGCAATCGCGTGATTTTTAACCAAATGACGAAAAAGTCACAGTTTTGTTGACGGCTTTTTTCCTTTTTGAGTGGATTGTACAGCAATAAATTAAAAAAGAGATCGAACCTTTTTGTCTTAAACTATCGTTGAAGTCAACTGAAAAGTTTTCAACGGCCATTTTTGACATACTTGTCCGGCATCTAAAATCTCAAAATCTCATGATTGAAAACAACCCATTCTGATTTTAAACCGTTCTTGACGTGGAAATTACATCAGATATGTTCGCAGTCATTGGTCGCGAGTTGTTCAGTACGGTAGACCCGCGCCGATTCGGTTCCCTGGCAAAAGCTCTTATCACATTATTTCAACTGATCACATTGGATGACTGGTTCTACATGTATACCGACATCATCGATGTTGACCCAGGTATGAACACCCTGCCTCCCCCCTCCCCCTCTAATGTTCGCCCGTTGGCTTATGCAATATTTTTAATGAGAAAGTGGGGACTGCAGGGCAGAACCATGGGCAGAACTAGGTTTCCAGTCAACTTTCTTTATGTTTAGATTATGGATATGTGATTATTTACCTTTCACTGTACATTGTGCTGGAGAATTTCATATTCATGAAGTGAGTACACTTTTGCAACCGTTTTTCAGAGATTCACGGTACGGAAAAATCTTAATGGTTGTCGTTGCCTGTTCCATTAAGAGTATCATATTGTTGTTAGATGTTGTTCTGTGTGCTACATGTTTTTAACGTCTCTCCAAGCGATGATGGCGTTTTGCCACAAGCAGCAAAAATAATCACTATCGACTTTTGCCTAATTATAGCTTATTCGTTGCTGTGCTGGTAGACAATTTTCAACGCACGCTTTCTGCTACTGAAAAACACAAAAAATCTGCTACAAGAACCGTGTTTCAGGTACAGTGTCGTATTTACTTGTATTTGCTAGGGGTGGGTACTGATACCAAATACTCGATACTACCGATACTGGAAAATGTATCGATACTTTCGATACTAGGAAAAAGTATCGGCCTTTCGATACCAACGAGCCTGCAGTATTTTGTCAGTGGTAAGGATTATAAAGTACAAGTCGTACTTCATGTTTCTTTGTCACGTTAAACTCAATTGGATTTCACTTCATGATTTCACCTCACGGTTTGTCATGAATTATGGATAAAGGTAATTATTTTTCATTTGAAGTTTTAAAAATGCCGTCATTTGAAAATGTGCAGCAAGTAAGGCTAGTTTACCTATGTTGATACTAATGTTATTAATAAATTTTTTTGTTCTTTTACTATATTGGTATCGGTATCGGTATTGGTATCGGTATCGAAAAAATGGCTAGCATCGGGTCGAGTATCGTATCCAATCGTATCGAATGAAAAAAGCCAGTATCGCCCATCCCTATAAGCCTGTTTTCCACTAGGCGGAATTTTCCACGCGGATAATAAATCCGCCAAAGTGATTGGCTAGCAATATATTTCGTCACGGAGCGAACCATGCAATCACGGTGCTAGATTTATTTTCCCCACGGAATTCACCCCGTTTTCCACTGGGCGGAAATTTCCGTGCCGAAAATAAGTCTAACACGCTGATTGGCTAGCAATATATTTCGCCGCGAAAAAGTCTTAAGCGAACCAATCACGTTGCTTGATTTATTCTCCGTACGGAAAATTTTGCCTAGTCGAAAACAGGCTTTAGGCTCTCCATTTTCCATCCTTTTTGTAGACAAACAGCGGATTTAAGCCGAAAGAAGGTGAAGTTACATCCCAACCGTGGCAGTGGCCTATCAATTATAGGGTGAGATTTCATTGATTCACCGGAGCT
This sequence comes from Phenganax marumi, assembly GCA_025400095.1. Lineage (NCBI taxonomy): Eukaryota > Metazoa > Cnidaria > Anthozoa > Malacalcyonacea > Clavulariidae > Phenganax > Phenganax marumi. The sequence goes on along the minus strand of JAODVM010253717.1, from coordinate 3,547 downwards.
CTTGTTGAGAGCCTGGTGTGACTTGTAGAAAACTGTGAGTGCAAATTAATTGTTATATACTGTTTATTTTTCCATCAGGGTCAGGTTTTCTCCGGCGGAGACAATAGAGTATACTTACTTGGCAATCCAGTAAGCCACATTTGATGTAATAACTGTAGGGATGTATCTGTTGAAATTTCCCTAATAGCTGTGCAATATATTCTTTGGACTTAATGAAATCGCCATTTCAAAGTTTGCCAAATTTAATAAATGAGTTCGACCCCTCAATGGACCTTTAACCTTATAGACAAAATTTCAAAACATTTTGAACTAGGAAAATCTTTTACCACAGCCTGAAAGAGCACCCTGAATTTAGTAACACTGCCAAGTTTGGATGCGAAATGTTGTAAGACAAGGAGAATATACTCGTGCAAAGTTGGCAAATTTTGTATATTTTTCTATTACGTGCGAGAAATTAATACCCATTTTCTCGAACGGGGTATCAATTTCCCGCGCGTAAATAGAAAAATATACACATTTGCCAACTTTGCACGGCTATATTTTCCTTATTTACAATATTTCCCAACCAAACTTGGCCGTTTTACTAAATTCAGGATGCTCTTTTAGGCTGCGGTAAAAGATTTTCCTAGTTCGAAATTTATTGAAATTTTGTCTATAAGGTTAAAGGTCCATTGTGGCCAACAACGTGTATACAACGTTTTCAACTTTCATTTTCGCAGGTTATTTGGTGGTTAATTCTCTTCACCATAGTATTATTTGCTTTGATATTTGTTTACAATGCTGTTCGAAGGAAGCGTGGTTATGTCGACACTCCTGCAGAAAAAGGTATTGTTTTAAAGGGTTTTTTTTTAAGATTTCATGAAGTTTAGAGACTAGAACCAAGTCTTCGATGTTCATGTTTCCGAAAACTTGTGCATGGTGAAGACATAGTCATTTGAGATATGGTTTGGAAGCCTGACCAACGACTTTGTTTCCAGAAGTATACCAATCGTTTTGGTTGTTTTATTTTAGCTCGTAAAAGTAAATTCATGTCTGTGATTGGCTGGTTGCTGTTGGCGTGGGCACTTCATTATTTTCCATTCTTCTTAATGGGCCGAGTTCTGTATTTCCATCATTATTTCCCAGCCTATCTCTTCAGTGCAATGATCGCTGGTAAGTTGAAGTATTCGGAATTAAAAGAGGGAACATCCCATTGAACTAAAAATACATGGAACGCTACCTCTAATAATAATGTCTAATAATCAATTGAAGCCAAATTTGATACCCAGACACGCGTGTTTACTGTTTCGCGATTCTCTCGCGGGAACACAGACTTCACTCCTGGTTGTAAGTTTTGCCTAAAAAGAAGGTATTTTTTTGGCAATTTGTGCATAAAATTAGAAAAAAACTGCATTTATTTTCTTCTTTGTGTTGTTTTTCTTAGTCTTTCTGCTAAAACAATGCTTAGTAGCTTTGTAAAACTTTTTTTTGGCAAAGTTTGACTCGTTTTCCGGAAGTGTTATATATTTGGTTTCCCGGCCGTGTTTTCCGTTGTGTGGAAAGACTAGGGCCAACCTCGGACTTTTGGCTTCAATTTTCGGCTTCAGGTAGCGCTCCATGTATTTTCAGTTCAATGGAACATCCACACTGACACTGATCTGAGTAAAAAATTGAATGGACTATGTTTCTCTTACTTCATTTAACACTGACGTAACTGTAATGTTCTTTTAGGTATTGTATTGGAGTACTTGTTTGAAAGGGCGTCATCGTTTATCAATTTTCCAGAGTATAAAGACCTATTCTACTATTCTCTTGTCATTTTGCTCTTACTTGCTTGCATAGTTAGGTAAGTTTCATTCTCAGACATCATGCACTTCCAGGCACTGTGTGCGAATGATTAGTTGTTTTATCGTTTCAGTTTTTGGCTCTTTCATGGTTTGTCCTATGGTATGTCAGGTCCATTGTCGCATCAAGAAAACTGCACTCAAGCCGCTTACAAATGGATGGACTCTTGGGAGATTTAAAGAATTAAAATATTTGCACGCAACAGTAATTTTGTTCGCGGCAGCTATCTTATCGTGGTACTTTTTAATCAAGGTAGTGCTTCGACATTGTGTTGCATTATCTCGCTGGTTTGGATTACCGCAGGCCTACAGCACTAATGGTGTGCTCATAGTCCAGTTGTTCATTGGTCCAGTTTTACCGTATGAGAGAATTCCTTTGAAAACCTTTGTACCCAAGAAGACTGAAAAAAATGTGCTTGGGTTGAAAAAGAAATTAATGTAATTCGTATGAGACAATTTGACGCAAAGAATTGACAAAAAAATTTTACGTGTAAGTGTAACACTGCAAAAAGATTGAATTGCAATGGTCCTTGCAGGGAAAACTTGAGCCTGAGTTCGAGACTCCGTCTGAAGGTGTGCGCATGCGTGGTTGAAATTGGCAGTGCACTCATGTTTTGCTCCGGGAAAATGGCGAAGTTTTTTACCGAACTTTGGTTTTGACTTTATTTCTACGAATTTTCCTCGCTTCATCGAGAAAACGAGATATGCATTGAACGAGGGATGCTGTGGAATGATAGAGAAGGTTAAAAATGCTCGAGGAATGCTATTCATGCGGCAAACGAGTACGAATTTCACGGCATAATCTGGTGTTCGCTTCCCTCTGAGTTGGCGCTGACTTCCAGATTTTTTTTATTGGGGTTTTATCGTTTCACGAGCACTGATGTTGCAATGCCATTAATTGATGGTGGAAACGACATAAACCTTTCAAAATGGCAAGGGGTTTTTGTAGTTGCTTTGAAAAAGGTTTGTATACACTTACAAGGTGAAGTTTGTATTATACTGACGGCCTTTTGTTTTTTAAATTTGCCTTGACAGTTAAATGATAAAAAAACTCGCAGATTAATTTACTGTGTGTGCAGAAACTTTGCTAATACTAAAAATAGCTCGTGTGTTCCTATATTTTTTGAATATGCTAATGTTGCCAGTGAACTGTCATCTCTGCACTTCCCCTTCTCTCTCACAAAATGTTTTCGATATTTGAGCGTTACAACAACAGTTGTGGTTTGGTGATTTATGAAAGTTAAAGTTTTGCTGCTCACTGCTTGCTAGTTTGAATGCAGACTGGAGAGCTGTGTAATGTATAACATTTCCCTTTTTATGTTTGTTTATTATGCAAATATAATAAAGTTGGAACTGACATCAGTCCGATAAATATTTACAGTTGCAGGCACTGGGGGCGAAATTAGTATTTCTTAACAAGCACTGACAGAGTTCAAAATAGTATCTTGATAATTTGTGTCATTTTGCAGACTATTTTTGCTGACAAGAAGTTTTGACAAAGAAAGTCTTAGGGCCTGTTCATTTGGGCCAAAGTTATCCCGGTTAGCGAGGAAACTTTTTGACCAGCCAAATAGTTTTGTTCTGTTCATATGGCGAAACGTTGTCCCGCTTACCGGGGAAAGTTTTCGGCTGTGGCTTTAAAAACATATTGAAAAGTTGCTGACTAAACAGAAAATAATCCCGGCAGGCGGGAAAATTGCGTTCATATGGGGAGAATTTTATCC
>JAODVM010253606.1:0-12651 GCA_025400095.1 Phenganax marumi | reverse complement strand
ATAGACTAAAGGCCGCTAAGTTTATTTTGTTAGCTAATACGAAAGTTTGGTCGTTTTCTGTCCAATTTTACGAGGGTGAATAATCCACTATCCAGTGGATAGCGCTATCCACCTTTCGTACAACCGGCCCCTGGGACCCGTTGTTCGAAAGGTGGACAGCGCTATCCACTGGATAGTGATGTTTTGTGACCTTAGTAATATTTTCCATTGATCGTTGTAAGATAAAATTACGACTGATATCGATATATTAGAGTCTGTAGCCTTTCTATCGTTGACCAAAATGGAAGTTTCGTCTTTTTTTCTTCAACTTTATGAACGTTGAAGACTTCACTATCCAGTGGATAGCGCTATCCAACTTTCGAACAACCGGCCCCTGGTGATTACCAACCGTTGATCAAAGCTAAAGCATAATAATAATAAACGTATCCTATGCCTTATCTACAGGTTAACAAAGTATCGTCATTTATCGACCTGTCCGTCGTCTACGGTTCGGAGAACGACCGCGCCGCAGCTCTTCGCTCGGGAGTAGACGGCAAGCTTCGAGAACAATCGGAACACAACTTGGATTTTAACACAAAGCAGTTACCAAACCTCAACCTTCTCGGAGGTCCACGCGAGAAACTACTCCTTTCGGGTGACCCACGCGTCAACGTCCAGCCTGGTTTGATATGTCTACACACAATCTGGGCGCGTGAACACAACCTTGTTTGCGACGAACTCAAGCAGGAACAAGCGCTAGATCGCTACGACGATGAGAACATGTTTCAACACGCGAGGACTATAACACGCGCCAAATGGCAAGCGATAGTCTGGTACGAGTTTCTTCCAACCGTGATTGGTCAGGATGCTTTCAAAAAGATTCCGGAATACGAAGGTAACCTACGAAAATAGTCTTAACCACTCCGTCGCTAAGCCTGCTTGCAGCCTCGAAATCTCTGAGAGAGCGAAACAAACAGGGCAGTCAGTCGATTGCCTGAACATATCCCTTGATGTACCTGGAATTTGAATTGTGACTTCTCGTTAACATATCAAATCTGGTCCTCATTCTCAGTTCTAAACTACTACTTTTAGGTTACAATGCGAGTTTCGAGGTGGGCGTTTTCAACGAATTTGCGACGGCTGCATTCCGCTACGGCCACAGTCAAGTGGGCAACACAATGCTACGACTTGATGATGACTGGAATACCCTTTCAAATGCTGGTAACTTGGAGCTAAGAGATGCATATTTCAACCCAGGCCGTGTGCTCAGCGAAACAGGTTAGGACGAAACAAGACTTCGAACTTTGGAGAGGATTTGATTAGGTTAGATTAGATTAGATTAGAGTTAGTTAGATTAGATTATTAGTTAGATTAAATTAGTTATTAGATTAGTTATTAGATTAGTTGTTAGATTAGTTATTAGTTAGATTAGATTAGATAGGTTAGATTAGATTAGATTAGATTAGATTTCACCTGGTATAGTTCAGATTCGGACTCCATTACCAGCACAACTTGAGACACGTCTCATCTACACGATCTCTAATCCAATACAAATTTAGCCAATCGAGTGGAGTCAAAATCTGAATCTCGTTGCCAAATACAAAGAGATGAATCTATAACCGTCTTTTTTGTAACCTAACATACTTCAGGTAGTCTGTACTTTTGTTCTTGATATCATTGTCAATATATTCCTTCGTATTCTAGGAATTGAACCGTTGCTCCGTGGTATGTTAAGACAGCAAGCACAGAAAGTGGACACGTTGTTTGTAGACGCAGTGCGGAATTTCCTATTCGGCACGAACACTCAAGGACTGGACTTGATGACCTATGGTATACAACGAGGACGTGATCACGGATTGGCCGATTACAACAGCGTACGCAGAGAATTGGGCCTGGTACCCAGATCATCGTTTGCCGAGATCACACCTGATGCAGAGGTTTCGAGCAAACTTGAAAGCTTATACAAAGATATCAATGATATCGACTTGTGGATTGGGGGGCTAGCCGAACCGCACCTTCCCGGAGGATGTGTGGGCGAGACATTCGCAGCTATTATTACGAAGCAATTCCGATTGCTTCGCGATGGAGATCGATTCTGGTTTGAGAATCCGTATTTGCACCCGACTAAAGATCGTATGGCCAAATACAGAGACACAACGTTAACTGAAATAATAGCGCGCAACACTGCACCTGTTGTTCAATGGGGTACAAAGACATTTTTCACCGATACCGGCAAATGAGGACTTTCCAAACAGAACTCGCGCAAGCCACCACAACAACTTGCAGCCGTATAGTTGTCAGAAAATTATACATAAAATCAAATCTGACATATGTAAATAATCCAAATTTGGGTAGGCAGTAGTACCTAAACGTCTTGCAAATTTATAATTGCTTATTCGCAAGTAATAAGACGGTTTTTCAGATCTCGCCCTGGCAAGGACGATCGTCTGGTAGTAAGTAGAGTGTTCAAGCTTAGTGTGTTCAAGCTTAGAGAGCAATGGGGCGTATTGCCTCTTATCCTTGCTTTTTTCCATTTAAGCGTTTTTGACACAATCTTGTAAACAACTGCAAGAGGAATTTAGGAGTTTAAATTCTGAATAATTACGTGTCTACTTGTTCGCGTATATTCGAGAACCATAATCTCTGAAAGATTTAAACTTTTACGTCAGTGTCAAAAACGTGTAACTGGAGAGCCGCCATTGAGGAAGACAGTACTTTCTTCTTCATGCATATTATAAGAATCAGATGGAGTGAACAATGATATAAACAAATAAAATATTTTACTGAAAACATATCTATAATCACTGCGCCAGTAAATGTATTCACTCAACTTTGCTCTTGCGTTCCTCATTTGCGTTCAACTTTGCTCAACGTTTCATTAAGCGTGTGATATTTAGAGTTACGATGAGCGCACAGAGAATTATTTTAGTTGGACGATTTCCTTTTGTGATAAAAACAAGATTGTGGAATTAAAACGGTTTGATCTTTTCCAACTAGAATGGTTGGGAATAATCGCTGAAAATGCGAGCAAAAACGACAGAATTTCGTAACGCTAATTAAGCGAGTGTGCGTGCTTTGCTTTTGCAGTGGTGAAAAACTGCACTGTCACAAAGTCCGCAACATGCATGCAAATTTTGAATTCAAAAAGTGTTCATATCTCAAATGTCTCCTCTGCAATAGTACAGTAAGTAAGGGTCTCTATTTGACAACGGATTAAATACAAACTTCGGTGGAACTAGTCGAACACTCATATCGTCCGCTCGGAGCCAACCAACTGCCGGGTGAGAAATGTCCGAAGTGTAATGTCCGCCGTGAAGGTTCTTTCCGTGATGATACGTGACTGCAAAAAGTTTGTACGTCAACATGTTCTTGCTTCGAACTTTCGTCCCTTTAGACAAAGTGTCTGGTGGTACCTGAAGCTGAGGTTCGTAGCTGATTTTCTTCGTCAGTTTTTCGCAACCGTTCTTGTTCACAACAAATCTCTTGAGGTGCAACACCAGCACAACAGGCAAAGTGTCTAGCGTCCACCTTTTAGATACTTCAATCTCGGTTTTGCTTTTATCGCACTGAAAACCTTCAACCTCCTCAACTCGAAAGAAATTATCAAAAGCCTGCTGAACCGTTGTCAAGTCTCCTCGAAGGTCCAACTGAATTGTGAAAAATGGCTGGATGCTCGCTGATTCTTTTACACCCGGTTGGACCAAGGAAGATCTGAGATAGCCGCCAAACATGGCTGCAACAGGCGACTTCGATATAGTCGCCTTTCGTGTGACTGTCGACCTGTTTCGAGGTCCGACTTGTTCCCAGTCTCCAACAACTTGATCTGCAACAACTGGGCTATCAGCTGTGTCTTGTTGCGGTTTATTGCCTTGTGTTGTGAGTTGGACTATTTCGTCATGTAGACCATTCAGAATGCAGCTAAGAAACTCTTCAGCGTCCTCTTGCTTGCCTTGTTCAGAGAGGGTCGTCTTCACTCGTGTCAACAGTTTGTAAACATTTGTCGGCTCAAAGGGCATGCCCATCACGATATCTTGCTTGTTCCAATCCCGAGACTTCACAGTCGATTGTTGCTGAGGCATTTCGCTAAACTGTCCAGCGAACGATACAAGCGCATCTAGTATAGGCGTTAGGCTTGTACCACGCTCAGTTCTAAGTTTAAATTTCATAAGAAAATGATAAAAGGATGGACAGAATAGCAATACTTGTAGAGTTGCATTGATATAACACCAGTTGCCATTATTCTTTAAACCACGGGGTTGCAGAGAAGGCACTTGATTGGTTAAAGTGATTTTCTTAAGGATGTCCAAGAAGTATTGCTGAAATTGGTCTTTCTTCGACAAGTTATTTTCCTCAATGTTATTGTCAGTTTGTTGTTCCAGTTCAGCGGATTTAATTTGGGGTAGCGGGTCTTGTGGCTTGCTAGATGATTTAGTTTTGAAAAGATCCGCCCAAGAGCTTTTGACCTCTTCATGGCGAGACTCCACAGTTCTCGTTGATGTAGTCATCATTGTTTTTGTCCCAACAGTAACCACGTTTGGCAAACTAGACACGGCAGCAGCATTCTGCGGCTCAACGCTAACCTCAGGGGATGGGTCGGCATTACTTCGTTCAGAAACGTCAACATGATTCAACAACTCCTTGTTTGTCGCCGGCTCACTCGTATTTTTTTCATTGTCAATATTCGAAATTTCCGTATGTGCGTTGTGGATGGGATCGGATTTTGGCGAATCTAAAGCTTTTGCAGTTTTGTTTGTAAAACTGACTTCATTGTTTACTTCATTTAGAGCAAAGCTCGATTCCTTGGAAGTTTCGCTTGCCACAAATTCACTTTCCGAGTGCTCTTCGACACGTACATTTCCAGGGGTAGACTCTATGTAACTGTCCTCATTTTCAACTTGCGATTCGATATCGAAGTCTACTTCCACACAACGAGAACTTGAAATGAATAAGTTCCATAGCTCGGGAAATTCAATGCCACTCGATTTTACACTCTCGTCAGAGAAATATAAGAGCTGTTCCTGCTCCGTAAAGTCGCCAAAAATAAGCGTAGAATACGTATCCATTATGCAGCTCCAGAATAGCTCATTTTATGCGAGCGATCGAGATAAAATACACGTGCGAAACGCTGCAATTTCGTGCAAAATTTTGACCATGTGAGTCAACGGAGTCAACGTGTTCGTCACTGAACGGAAAGCATGCTGGTCGCATCTTTCTTCACACACACGGTACACACTTCCGTACGGATATTGGACCTCGATGTTCAACCAAGCGCGCAAAGGGTTTCGGGAATATATGGTTCAACATTCAGACTCCGTTCCCAACGCACTAAGTAAATGCTTGTTTTGGTGAACTCTTTATCAGGTACCAAAATGCCCATTCAAGTCATTCTAGGGTGCAAGATGATTAGTGTGAGGATTATAATCGTAGGAACAATTCTAGCACGAAACAGCCCAAACAACCATATTACTTTTTAAATTAATCTCTCAACCTCACAGCTGGAGGGTGAAACTGTAGTACTGGTTTGCACACAACAAATAAAATAGTTGGCCTTCTGTTCGCTTTACGTCAGACGTCAAAAGTGAATGAGCATGTATACATCAAAATGATGCGGTTCAATGCATGGCTGCTCATGCTAAAGAGAATTGAAAATAGGGTCTAAAAGTCAGGGCTGAATGCTTTAGCCGTTAATTAATAGAAGAATTGCGACGTTCAAAGTCATGGCATCATTCTGCGATATCAAATCACTCGCTCAAAAATGGTATTACTTTATGGCAGCAAGCACGACCGTTTACCAAGAATTTTCCCATCTCTTTATGAAACAACTGGGATTCAGTGCTCTTCAAATTGGCGTCACTTCACTTTTTGGTGTTCAGAGTTTATTCATACCGCTACTACTCTTTCTGGGCGACAAATTGAAGGTGCGAAAGGTAGTGCTTTGCATTGCAATTATTGCCATCGCTGTCAACTGCCTTCTTCCGCTCCTACCCTTGACTGTATCTCTACCAACATGCTTTGACGCAGGCATTACCGAACGCGGTTCAATGAACGTGAACAATACATTGTCCCATCAAGCGTCTTTTGATAATAAATCCACACGGATTCGCCAATATCAAAGAGTGCCCTGGGTCAGCAAGCTGTTTTTCCTAATGTTGTTTTCGAGGTCAATGATTACGTTCCTTGAAGGGACGACAGCACCGCTGGCTAATCTGGCCGTTATAACATACCTTGGGGAAAATCGGACGAGTTTTGGCGTGTATTTAATGTGGCTGGACATCGGAAACGGTGTCACCGTTGCATTTTCAGCCATTCTAGCATGGGTAGTGAGAATAACAATCTGTGCAGTCGAAGGGCATGGTTACTTTGTAGCCTTTCTAGTAGCAAATGTTACTGCAACCTTGTCTCTCCTATCAATACCTTGGCTCGATTTTAAATACGAAACTGAGCGCACAATTAACTGGGCGGATGTGAAGCGCGTCGTTTTCAACGGACACTACATTCTCGTATTTTGGTTGACATTCTTCCTCGGCCAATGCGCAGCTTTTCAGATTTTTTGGGAATTTTGGTACTTGGACGGACTAGACGCCAGTCCACTAGTAATGGCCGGAGCTGCCTCGATTCGCAGACCGTTGTTAGCTTTTGGTATCTACGCCTCATCCTACATGCTAAGAAGGATAGGCGATCTTAATACCTTGTGCGTAGCGTATATGCTGTTCGCATTGTCATTTTTCGCGCTCTCCTTCACTCGAGTGTACTGGTATGTACTCCTCATCGATATAATGCAAGCATCAGGTTATGGATTAGCCTACACTATGATATCGGTGCATGTTTCAAAAGCAGGTTCTAAAGCAAGTTCTGGAATAATATACGGTAAGAATTCGTAAGCCGAATCATGCTCAGAAATATGACAAACACAGTTCATATTGCTTTCAGGGCCGTAGCACCTCAGGAAGTATTTTTACCTGGAGGGGGGTGTGTGCAAAGTACATGCAACAAAGTCATATTATGTAGGGGGGTTTGGGAGTATTCTTCTTGAAAATTCTACGTTTTAAGCTAAAATAGGAAAGTTTTGAGAAAAAGTGAGGGGGCACATGCCCCCCGAGCCCCTCTGTTCCTATACCCCTATTGCTTGTCTGCTTCGACACTGCAACGAGAAATTCGTTGGCTAAGCAGGACTCGCGCATCTGCACAGTTCCCAATCTTGCACTTTGTTCACTGTAGGGTTTAAAGAGATGTGTTTCGTGGTTGGAATGGACTGCGGTGCAATGTGGTTTGGAGCGTTTTTCCATGTGCTCGGAACACAGAAAACATTGCTCTTCCATGCTATGCTGACTGGTGTAACAGTACTTTTATTATTGCTTTATACCAAACTATCAAAACAGGCGAGAGAATACGAAAAACTCCCGGAAAATGATGAGGAGAGTTCAGATGAATGATTCATTTGTGACACCAAAACCGTGAAATTAATCACAGTCTCATTTGAAGTATTACTAAATATGAGTATTAATAAAATGTAAGGTAAATTATACGGAGCGACCTTGACATCGTTTATCCTTTGTAGTTACAGTGCCGCTTTTGCTGTTAATTGCAGAAGCAAACAAAGTGACACCATGTTTATTTACGTGTATATCGCACGACAAGAACAGATACGGCTGCAAATAACGAGTCATTCTGATAATAAGCCGACACGTGGTGGTCTAGTTTACAATCCAGTACAGCCTGTGAACCAATGTGAATGCCATGGTCCCGCAATGCCCCAATGTACACCGTACACACGACTTTACATGGAGTGGAGAGTATCACTTGAATTCTTTCCTTCAACATTTCACTGATCTCCTCGCACCATTTACGACTTGTTCGCGCGCAGAAGTACACAGAACTGAGCCGAGACTGCAATTCCTCCTTTATTAAATTATGAATCTGAAACTCATGAACACTGTCGTATTTTATATCGCTGTTGAAACAAGGCAATGACCTCGTTAGATTTTTTTCGAAAATGTCATTTTCTTTACCAAGAGTTGGTGGAGCTGATGGCCGCCGTCTGACGAGGACCTCCGACTCCTTGCCGCCTATATCAACCGAGCATCTTCGATATGGACTATTTTCTTTGCCTTTTGACTTTTGCTCGGAGCTTTCATCGTTCGATCCAAGCCGTTGAAAATTTCTAGCAATATTCTCAGCGACATCTTTCCTAGTACGGTCTCGTGATAGTTTCTCGCTCTCAAGCCAGTCTTGTAGAGATGTACCCAGGTTGATTTTGCGCACGATTTGCGGTGAGAAAGTGACCAATTGCGAGAATGCTGTGCGCGCGTCAGAACTCGACGCAGATCTTGTTAATTTTCGCCGTTGCGCGCACGGTCTGTCCTCTGGTAGAGGCATTCCTTCGCTCAGACTACGCAGCGTGCTGGGTTTTTGTCGACCCATGCGGAACGTAAGTGCGTTGCTATCTCGTTTTAGTATGACAGGTTCGGAGGAACGTCTCGGCTGATCTAACAAAAACACATCATCTTCTTCAAATATTTCTGTCTTCGACGTACACTTATCGTCACTCTTCAGCGAGTCGCTTCTCTCCGTACTAGTAGAGCCGTTCTTGTGGCTAAATGGACTAAATTCATCTTCAAGTTTTCCTTCCAGACACGAGCTGAATACCAATAATTTTGTTTTTGTCCATTCAAAGTCGTTTTTCCACTCATCCATTGCTCAAGGTTACGCATACAGCTGTTTATCAAGGTCGTTTTCTAGATATGCACACGACATTCCTTGCGACATCAGGTTTACAATCAAATGAATGTATAGTTTATGACCAAACAGATTCTGCGTCCGATTGTGAAGTCTTCTCGGAGAATGCTAATCCGGTCTAAAATCTCCTAATTCTAAGCCGTTTTTTCAATAAACCGTCTTACAGTAAGCTAGTCGCGCAATCGCGCATTGAGTGAACCAATAATATTTGTGCGCAACTAAATTGCAGCAATCACAACCAGCGTCTACCTGTAAATTAATATTACAAATAGAGCAAAGATGTTGACATATTTTATTTGTTTCGTCGATGGTTGATCAATTTTCACTGGGCACTTGAGCAAAGTAACTGCATTGTCAATTAATTTTAATGCGGCAGTAAACGACGTACATTTTAATTTAGTGAACCATAATACTTAGAAACATGATGCAGAAAGACGGAACTATTGAAAGCTGCCATAATTAAATGATTTGTGGTTTATGTGAAACACACCGTGTTATTTTGAAACACTCCGACAGCGCTGCGCAGTCCAGTCATTCTACAGTTTAGTGGATATTACAAGATGACGTCAGCAAACGACGTTCTAATATAGAGTAATGTAAGATAGATCGCAGCTGAGTTGGATGTATGACAGCTGGTTTTATATCTTATTGGCCATAAGAAGATTTCGCGTTTACATAACTGTTACTTTTAGTGCCTTTTACCTCGTATTCAATATTGAATTTCAAACGAAAATGAGTGGTGAGCAAGCACGATGCATACTTGGACTGACGTAATTCTTTAGATTTGAGTGAGCATGATAGATACCATAAAGTTTTAAACAGAAAAAAGTCGACAAATCAAATATATATCTGTTTTAAGAGTCATAATGTATAGACTAATCTACTAACAATTCATCTTAAAATCAGCAGATGTTTATGTTGCTATACAAAAAAATGGACAGTACAATAAATACTTTAATCATATTAATGAAATGTTTTCAACCAAGAAAATAGACGCTCGAGCCCAACAACACTTTGTCACAGTACAACAAAACAGCCTTCATCAGATAAGAAGTATTCTTGTCCATATCGTAATTCATCAGCGATATTCAACGATCCACTTTGTCAGTGACTAATGATTTATCGTGCTGACGGATGCGATCGCATAACATAGTGGAAAGCGTCTAGCCCAGACATATAGGATTGGTCCTTCAAGTGGTTACTGTTGTTTACCATTGGTTACAATGAGCTTTGATCAGGAGTTCACTAATTCACATCGCTGTGGATAACCGAGATGCATGTTGCCGAGACAAAAAGGCGGAACCCAGATTTTTGTCAAAACCAGTTTCTTTCCTGTTGCGCCGCACGTCGACTTTAGAATAATTTACAGTAAGTGCATCAACGGGAAAAAAGCAATTACTCAATTTCCCTTCCATATTCGTTGTATGTATACAAAGCTGCCAGGTGGCCTCCTAATACATATTGATCTTACAAATATAACCAGTTGACGCCCCCTATCGGAGTTTATTTCACGTCAGGCTCCGTGCTCAATCCGTCCGCTACGAATTAGCCAATCGACATTGGAGAATCAACTGACTGGACAAGAAGAAGCATCGACGATAAGCTGAACCAACACCCGAGCTGGTTTGAGCTTTGGAGAGATGGGTTGTAATATGTCTGTGGATAGATTATCCAAAAATCAAACGGCCGTGCACACGACCAGCAACGAGCTTAGTTTGTCGGACGATCAAAAACGACTCATTACGGAATCGTGGGCATTATACGAGCCGAAGAAGACGGCGATAGGCAGAAAAATGTTCGTCAAGTACGTACGTGTTTCGAACGTATTTCTTGTATGATTTAGAAGAAGATTACAGATGTCACGCGGTAACAAACCTTTGACTTGCAACTTTAGCAAGTTCGGTGAAGTACTGGAGCGAGTAGCTTAGGTGATAATTGTAAGAGCGGAACCAGGAGTTTCTTCGAGACACACAAAGAACGAGAAATAGGTTTCATTCTACAGCATTAGCAAAACGAACTTCCACATTTCCATTCTTGTCGTGCAGAAAAACCTCTCGAATGAAACACGAAATTCCGAACAAAATTTAAATGAATCAAAATATCGATTCGATCATGAGCGCGGTTCTAACTCTAAAACGGTATTGAAAAAGGGTTCATCGAAAATTGACAAGATACCCCTACAATGTCCAGCCTTAATAAGTTTAGAGCGCTTACACTGAAAGTCAATATCTCAATCGGGGACAATGAAAGCTTCCGACTGTGCAATACACTACACGCGCGGCGCAATCAGAAAATTTTCTAATATCCCCTTATCGGGCGTGCGGATAAAAATTGAGCAAACAAAATTACAATCGATTCATCAAACTTTATATCAATAATTTCCTTTGGCAGGAAATTTGCTTTTCACACGAAAATTGCGCGAGAATTGAGCAGCGTGCAGAGAAACGGCGAACGAAAGGAAAATAATTGGGCTGGGGGGGGGAGAGAAATATACCTAGAGTCGTACCTGCGTACGGTGAAATGTCCACTTGAGCAGGAAATCCGTCTGCGCATTTTAATCAGGAAGTGTTTACGAACGCGATCCTTGTTCCGTACTCAAACTTTACAAAGATTACTGTGTAGAGGCAGATGGGATATTGTCCATGCATCTTTAACCTATATAAAGAGACAGATAGCAAAATATTTTTGACAAAATGCGTCAGAGAAACAATTAACATACAAATGAACCAAAACACATTTACTTTTCTTTCTGAAATACAAGCCGTTGTTCAATAAAGGCGACCGTTGAAACTTAAATCAGCATTTCATTCAAACGAATTGTTCAAGTTTGACAGTTTGGAACCACAGATGCATTAAAAAACTAAAGGTCTAATACATTGTACTAAGAACTCTAGTCCTGGAGTCGACTTCATAACGCTAGAGCTTTATTTGCATTTTTCAAATTTTTATAAAGGCAGCTGGTTGATAAGCGAACGTGCAACGGAAATCGCAAATGAAACGTGTGCTATTAAAAGTAGATCTACGTGATTTTTACAAAAACACAGTTCAGTTTTTAGATCATATCATAAGCATACAAATAACTGGACAAGAAAGATATATATATTGTACGCATCAATTTTTTTCCACACATTTCTATTACTCTAGTTTGAAAAACTTAAGTCCTCCAAACGAAGACAGAGTAGCGAGAATATTCAGTTTGACATTATACCTGCTTGTCGGGATGAGCTCACAAATCTTTTTTGGTTATGGTTAAATGTTTCTACGCGAATTTCTAGGCGTGCGATTATACTCAGGATCATACTATAATAGCCAAAGTTCATTACAAATACAAAACACGACTGAGGTGTCGCAGAAATTTATGCCCACGCAAAGGAGACATTTCGGCGAAAAACATGGATCCGTAGCTTATGAAATATTAGCTTTGCAGATAAACAAATAATTGAAGATTTCTTATCTCTCACGTGTTCGGCTATCTGCATGCGGGCCGTCGAGTAATGAAAAGATTAATATTGACGGAATCTTTTCTTCATGAATTACATAGCTAATGTAAACATTGTCTGTATGACCTCGATTGAGCTGGCGTAGAACCTGTAAAACGAAACGGAACGTATAATATAACTTTCGAACAATAGTTTTCTTCAATCTAATGCACAATTCCCATCATCGGCTGAATTTCCGTCTAGGCACAAAGAAGTAAACTAATCTATGAAATTGGGAAGAACATATTAAATGTGGTAAAATAGCAAAGTTTGCTCGCAAAAGGTTGGCAAATGCGAGGGGTAAATTACTCTGAAAATCTTCGTACACTTTGCTGAAAATCCCAAAAAATCTTTCAAGATTAAAGTCCCCCAAAAGTCCGAGAAACCTTAAAGAATTTCAAAAACTCTGTAAAAATCCCAAAAGATCTCTAAAAATTCCAAAAAATCTACAAAAATC
>JAODVM010253495.1:0-12651 GCA_025400095.1 Phenganax marumi | reverse complement strand
TTATACCTCTTTGACTAAGTTTTTCCATGTACCTATTCATAAAATTTCTGGCAGGCACAGCATCAGGATTGCATATGTACTCTGCAGGCTCATACTTGACCAATTTCTTCAACTCAACTAGGTCTATCTTGGAAAACGGTGGTGGGAAGACCAGGCACCTGACCTCCTTGTGCATGCTTGCAACACTCAGCACAGATAGTCCCATAGAGTTTTCCATTACTATGCCATCTCTAAGATCATTCAGTAAGGGAATTCGCTTGGCCATCACTTCATGTACGAAGCGGCATTCATATGCTAAGTACTTGTTTCTGTCAATCAATTCAATATGGGGAAAGTCAGATTATGGAATTATATCAGCAATATTGGAAGGATTGTTGTAATCCACAAACTTCTTCAACTCCTCTTTACTGCATGATATAAGCTATATAATTGAATTGAATTTATTCAAGTCTTGACTTTTTTCTCTGTAAGTAGTTAATCACTTCCCAGCAGTTTGTTTGACAACAAAGAAACTGAATACAAAATTTCAGATGTAAACTGTGATAGCCAATGTAGTTTAAATTTGTAAATACACTGAACTGGAAGTTTTGTAGATGATTTGCAGTCTTGCAACCAGTTCTAATTATAAATTTGAAAACCTGCAATCTATTGAATCTAAAGACCTTGTACCTTGGTCAGGTTTTCTCTTGGACAGGGATCAGGTTTGTCTTAAATGTCTAGGTTCTCCAAAACTGCGTTTCTGTTTCCAGTCACAATGTACGTAAATGCTGCTGGTGAGAGACTACTGATTCCCCTGCAGTTGTTTAGAATCCAACGCAGAATCATGCGGCCAACCAACTTCATAACGTTACCAGATATCAGGTCATATCAAATCTGGGAACCAGGTGCCCTGGGGCTCCTTTGAATAACCTTATCCCATTAAGATCTCCTCTTACAACCTCATTCATCAAATGAAAGAAGTATTCTGTGGTTGGGCCACCTGCATCTATAGCTAGTTCGAAAGTTCCACAACTTCTGAATGTAACTGACAGTGGATGTCGTATATCAAACCTTGGATTCTTGTATTTTGCAATAGCCTGGCTAATAATACTTTCTTCCCTTGTGATGTTCAAAAATTGATGAATCCCATGTGGTACTCTAACTTGATTTATGAATTGCTTTAATGCTTCTATACCACTCAGTTTTTTAAATTTTGTAGCTGATAATGGCAACATCCAATCTTCTTCTGAAACTGAAAACAAATTTTAAAAAATGACTAGATGAATCAAGTTACACCAATAAATAATATACAAACTAGCATATTATGCATCAACTCTGTTAGTCATTAGATAGTGTTAGACAGGAAATGACCTTTACAGAACCCTCACTTCTACTACAACTTTTGGTGTTTGTTTACCCACCTTTTCCAAGCATAATGACACTACCCGTTGAATTATCATAGTAGCTAATTAAAGGAATGCCCCCCCCCCTCTCCCTGGTTCAATATTTTCTTGCACCTACCATTGTAGAAGTTAAATATTGTCAAATAAAATAAAAGTACAAAATCCTGATCTATCACGTGTAAATATCTTCACCTCCGCTGTCTATTGTATTTTGGGTATGCAACAACTTATCTATTGCTTCCTGCAATGTTGCACAATCAGAAGAAGCAAGAAGTAATTCTGTGTACTCCTTGTCAGGAAAAATTTCCTTCAACACATTCACCATATCAGATTCAGCAGTAGTGGTAGTAGTAGAAGACGGTTGAACTGGAACACAGGGTTCTGTCCAAAGAAAAAAATATCCATTAAAAATACTGAGTTTATTTCATTTTTTTTCAAAAAAAGTTGTCAAATAAATAAGCCCTCTTGATTTTGTATCATGGGTTGACCTCATGTGAAAGATAGATCATGCTTTCAAAGACTGATACCCCTTACAGCAGCTAAAATAGGACCATGATACATCACAATAAGTAACTAGTCTATCGATTGCTAACCTTGCTTGAATATTTCCGAATCAACAGGACCAGCTAGTTGTTCATCAACTGGAAGAAACAATTTTGTTTAATGTAAAAAATTGTGTTGACAGAAAATTTCTTGCAGACATTTTCTAGAAAAAAGATTATAATAGCTATTTGCCAAAAAATGCCATCAACCTTGTTCAAAGTCATCAGAACATTTGTTTATTTCAAGACATTCTGATTCTTCATTTCCAGGTTGAATCTATAAGAACAAAAATACTTATTCAGAACTCTGCCAATCTTTAAATACATACATACCTTAATATATTGTATATTTGTTTCTCTAATATTATTATACATCTACAATATACTACCTAAAGTGGTGGCTTACTAGTAAACCTCCTTTAAGACTTCTCACTACTGCTAATTAGGGAGGAGGCTAGTGTAATTACTTGAGAAGATTGGCTTTTGATATTGCTCAAATTGAAAATTTCCCAAACCTCAGATCATAGCTTTTCCAAGGCTCGAATATATACTGGTCCACTTCCTACAGCATGTTTTAGTATCCGGCCACTGAGTTGCTGTGCAGGAGGCAGGTTTGCACATGTTATTTTTGTTCCTGCTGCTTTGAGAAAGTCAAACCTGAAAAATGGGCATGCTTTGTATTAGTGTAATCTTATTCAAAATCAATAAGGGAGTAACTTTAGGATACCCGGCCAAATGTAAATGGCCCCCAAGACGTCGTTACTCTGGCGACGTGGCTACAGCAGCTACTGTGGCTACGTGACTACTTTGGCTACTATGACAACTTTGGCTACTATAGCTGCAATTACTGTAGTTTCAATCGCTACCTACTACTGTAGCTACAACAGCTACTTGGCCACGTGGGTACAATTGCTACGACGGCTGCGTCAATCAATACGTTTATATTTTACAATCCGCTTCTGAGCGAATATTGTTTTCAACGTATGAAACACACGTGCGAAAAAACTGCATATTTACGACGATTTTATACGGCACGTCATTGGGGCTTGTGTCTCTTGTCAGATGAGTACACTTCTTGTTAACCAAGAGTTTCATATGACTACGGGTGCTATGGCTAAGAAAGGCTTCCTGGCAACCATATCTACAATGCCTCCAAGGTAACAGCGGCTGGTTGACCATCACGCTCGTATAATCTTTTTCATTTCGTCGATGCTTGTAAATACTTTGGTATTTCTAATAACAATATAATGCTTCAGTCAATTGAAACCACAGCCCCCCCACCCCCGGAATTTAGCAGGGAAAATAACAGTAACTATGTGTTAAAAACCGTCAATTCCCCCCATTCCTGAGAAAAACAGTCTGTTAAATCCCCGTGTAGCCGAGCTTTAGTATAACCAAACAAATGCACAGGGCAATTTTGAAATGTGGCATTGTAAGAAAAAGACAATCAGACAAAATACATAGGAAGACTTTTAGTGCTCATAAAAACATTTAACAAGATTTATAAGAACTCAAGAAATTATTAAACAGCAAGATGCCATAAACAGCAATACTTTAAAGCCTAATTTAATTGTTCCAAATTGTCTTTCAGCGTTGAAATCTTCACTGACATCTGGGGCAAATCCATCTTCCTTTTGGAGGAATTTTAAGCCCCACACACGCGATATGAAACCATCTAATACTACAGTCTCTCTCATCACAAGCTATCATTAATCCAAATTCTGCTTGGTTACATAAACAAAACTGTTCAGGTTCCACTAGAGAGAGTCAAAAAAGAATAAGAACAAATTTTCTTTAGCCTAGCTTCAACAAATAAGTATTCATGATATAAAAGAATACAGATATCAATTCAGCTCACTCCTCCATCCCGGCTTTTCAGCTGCTAATTTAATACATACACTGACTCGAAGTTACAGTATATATTAAAAACACTATTGACTGGTCATCTACCTTTACAGTCGGGGCAAAACCACACACAAGCTGGACTGAAAAGAAGTCCAACACATTCATAGTGGAACCATTGGATGGGACAGGTTTCGTTTTCGCACTTCAGCATGTCACCATACTCACCCTCTCGGCACCAGCACCACACATTTTTGTGAACGGGAGCAACTAAAACAATTATAAAAAGTTACCTGAAAATTATAAAGCATGTTTTGAATGCTAGTGTAACAGGTTCTAATATATGAATGCTTTAGATTAATCATTTTCAAGAAGTCTTACCATTCTTTGCCTTGGTTTTCTTAGTTTTCTTGGTACCTGTAGGTGCAGTCTTGTCGATAGCTTCCCCACTCTGTTTTGCTTTAGCGTTCTTGGTTATTGTAGCCTTTTTTGCACCTTCTCTACGCCGTTCAGCTGTTAATCGCAGGTGATCTACGTGCATTTTAAGCTCGTCTAATGGGAGCATGGTAAGTTTGGCAACACGTCGTAGATGATCTTCCGAGACCACCGCGTCGTTCTTCACCAAGTCGTAAAATTCATTTTTGATAATCACACTGGGAGGTTGAAACATGCAGCGACTAGTACCATTCCTGCTAACAAAGTCTTTGTGTTCTTTTGGTTTCAAGTAATGTCCAGCACACGCAGACGAACACTCCTTGCAATTTCCACCCCATGGTCTGTTTGGATCAGCGATTGGAACAGGAACATACGTAAGTGGCGGCCCATTGTCATACCACAGAGATTCGCTGACTTCTTTACCACACAGAGGATGTGGACAATCTTTTTTCTGGCACAAGTTAAGCATGAAGACATAGTTTTCCGGTAGGCTTTCATTCATATGATTCTTTCGCACTTGCCACACTTCTTCAAAATACCTGTAAAGGCTGGGGTTGCTCAGTTGGAGATCCTTTTTCTCTTTATTATTTCCTCTCCAGAATGTCAGAAGGGCAGGCCTTCGTTGATCGTGTGTGTCGTCTTTTCCTCCTTTGAATAGCTGCAGCTTTGTTCCACAGCAGGGGGCGCCATCCACTCGATCTATGCATACGTCTGCTGCAATATCCACGTTTTCCATTAACTTCGCCTTGTTAAAGCCGCTTGCATCAAAATTGCTACCAGACAAGGTTGACGGGATAAACAGATTGCTGGGGGCCTGTGCAATGCACCCATTCATAAGTTCTACTTCATTCAAGTAAGAACCCCCACTATGCCTCGCTGATACTATTGTGCATATCCTTTGCTTGATTATATGTCTTTCAGTCCAAAGGAATTGTACCTCGAGATGCCCAGGTCCTTCATCTGTAGCACCGTCAATGCAAATGCACTTGATTGGTTTGTTCTCAAGGTGGCTTGGAATTTTATCCTGCAACATTTCTAGATCGACATGATGCTGCGTTGGATTCTCTGGAAAAGTAAAGTGCGGTTTCACCACACCAACACATGCCTTGGCCGTATTGTCAGACTCCATAAACAGATAAGAAGTAGTCTGTATAATAGACTGATATGGATTAACGAAATCCGTTCGTGTGGTAAGAGACGGCATGTTCTCAAGGGTGATGCACTTTCCTTGATGATGTGTAAATGTGGTGTCAAGTCTAAAACCAGCCTGGTCATCTCTATTTAGGAGAATTTTATTTCTGCCATCTTTAAATTGGATAGAATCAAGTCCTTTATAGAACGCACTGCACCAGTGAGCATCAGGATTTAATTTCACAGAAAAACCTTTCCGAGATTTA
Organism: Phenganax marumi; assembly: GCA_025400095.1. Taxonomy (NCBI): domain Eukaryota; kingdom Metazoa; phylum Cnidaria; class Anthozoa; order Malacalcyonacea; family Clavulariidae; genus Phenganax; species Phenganax marumi. Next base: position 7,053 of record JAODVM010253495.1, on the reverse strand, counting down.
CGACATGTCACTCGAGCTACTCCTTTGTACCGACGTGCTGAAATACATCGTCTACTACGCACAACGCACAACTGTACAACAGTACCATAACTGATCTTACAGTCGTATTTTGTTTGCAAATGTTCTTGGATACGCTTGTAAGTCACTTTTTTCCCTCTTGTACGTGAACCATCAAAAGTAAGAACTCCTGTTCTTCGCCACGCATCCGCCCCAACTCTTTTTGACTTAACGAATTCTTCGATGTCTTTACCTATATCCGGATACTCCTGAATAACGCGACTTACTCTCTTGGATATTTTTCTTCTTAACAAACTTTCAGAAGCCTTTTTCTTTGCTGCAACTCTCTTTGCTTTATTTCTAATTGCCCATCTTATCGTTTGAATTTTCTGTTTCTTCCTTTCTGTAAGAAGTGAATCACTTTCATAGCCTTCTTGCTCCTGAATCTCGTTCTCAGACTCAGAATCAACTTGCATTCCATCAATCAGAAGAGGCTGCATTTCCGCGGACTCACCTAATGCGCCGGACCACGGAAGGCTCGACAAAGTAACTCTATTTGAATATCGATCAAGTTGTGATGGTGCTCGTGAGATTGATGATGACAATGCGTCTTCGTTTTCCCCAAGACCGTTCTCATTTGTTAGATTTTCAAAACATGCTTGATTGGAAGAACTCTCATTTTCATCACAGTCTATATCATCGATATCACTTTCACCAGTATCTGAATTGGTTTCACTTTGAATATCGTCTATAATTCCCACAGAATGCAAAAGTGCTGCATCTTCAAGCATGGCAAGTGCCATAATAGATTCGTTGATATCGTTTGCCATTGTCATAGCTTCTTGTACTTGTCAAATTTTACTTGCATGATTATCTATGCCATATTTTCTTTTTGCATCTTTTGCAGACATATCCCAAGTTGCTACAGCTTTAATCAATGTTCGATCAGACTTCGTTGATGCTAACTCACACAAGGATTTAAGTGTCTGTTTGTATCTCTTCTCTTCTTTGTGGAACAGAAAATTTGTTCTACCAGCCTGCCTTTTCTTGCATACAACTCAAGTTAGATCACAAGTTTGCAATGTGTAGGTCTGTGTTTGGAACATTTCAGACTGGGTTGCAATCAACTGTAACACCCATTTTAAATCTTCAACTACATTTTTTACTTTAAAGAAGTTGAAATACACTGTAATATTCATAATACATGTTTATTGTACTATAACATCAGAGTGTTATTTATTGTACCTTTGGCATTGTCTGCTTCTGGTTTCTGAAGCACCTCAATCTTCAAAACAAAGGTTCAGAAAAATTACTGACATATAAAATGCCAATTTGCTACTAATAATCTATACGACTCCTGAAATGTTTGTACATGTAGATGATGGGCATTTTCATACATACCTTGGTGGTAGATGATGATACGGGCTCTTCAGACTTTCCAGATTGTTTTTCCACAACATGCACATTTACTTTGTCTTGATCAAAAATTTCTGTAATATCTACATCTATCCATTCTTCCCAAGAATCATCATATTTCTGAAATACAATTGACTCTGATGCAATGTTAAAGCTCTGTTTTACTTTTTGGAAAACATCATCTTCCGTACAAATATTTATGGCCTTTCTACTCTCTTGATATTGAAACAAAACCTAAAAATATGACAATGCCATTTTCAGTGCAATGTCTGGAGGCAATGTGTTGAGGCATGTTATTAAAATTTCATACATATTGTTATGCAAATTGCCATTGCAAATTGAATACAAATAATGAACAGACGATGCCTGACAATAAATAAATGTATAAAGCAACAGATCTGACAATAACCAAACGTATAAAACTACGGATGTGTGCAGATTGATTATAAAATAGAGTTGAAACGTAAGTACCTGCCTCGCAGACTTGCAGCTTGCCGCCATTTTTGTGTTTTATACAGTGTCGCCCCAGCCCATCTTGACTAAAATGCGGATTTTAAATGATCCCGGCATATATATATCGCAGCTGTTAAATCCCCGCATAAAATCTCCGTTTATGCAACGTGGTGTTAATTCCACCGCTCTCCCGGGGATAGCACCTGGTTAAATAGTGTTATATCCCCGTTAAATTCTGTTAATTCCCCACCTTGCTCCGGGGGTGGGGGGGCGTGGTTTCAATTGACTGAAGCATAATATCCATTAAAACTGCAATACTTCACGATCAGTCAAAATATTAGAGTGACACTTAACAACATTTTAATACACATTCTACCTGAATAAATCACAACACTTCTCGCACTAAGTTTCACATAATCCTATTACAAACTTCTTTTAGAAACACTATGACAAGTCAAAATTAAACCATTAGCAAAACTGAATGTTGATGAAAAATTCCCCAAATTAACCTTATGAGGCATTTAAAGAAAAACATAAAACACAACAACATCCATTCGAAAGAGTGAATAAACTTATAGAAGTTGTTTCTCTTGCAAATGGGTCTTTGCCAATTGTGATATGCCGTGATGAATAGGAAGATCATGCTTCTTAACATACTCATCTCGATCAACCAAAACTAAATCATCAGGAAGATCCTTCTTTTCATAAAAGCCAGCGTCTTCCTCAGTGAATTTATTGCTGGCTGCACCTTCGTAACTAAACCACAATCTTTTTCCTCCAGACTTCTCATAGCATTCAAAAACTCTACATCTGATATCGCCCGCACTCGTTTGGGAGCCGACTGTTTAAAAGACCGTTTCATAACAAGAGGACCAGGAAAAAGCAAGATAGCCATCTGAATCGCTTTCAACGTTGGCTGAAGCTTCGGTGCCTCCAAACTGTTTGTCGTGATTTCATCAAAAAACTAAATAGACCCCACGATCTTATAAATAAAAACGCAACTAATAAACAATAACCAAAAACTTCATTATGTTGGGTACAAACCCAGCCAAATGTCTCAAGCAACTGAAGTCATGTTTCTCGACTCGTAATCACCATAGACATCACTCTTTATTTAATACTCTCATTGCTCTTTAATTAATATCAATATGCACACAACATCACGTCTTTCCCGAATATCAGGTAGAAAATAAAGGTTTGCTATGATAAAAAATTTTGAGTATGAACATTGCCAATAAGCTCAGTAAAATAAAGTCTGAATACAAAAAAAACTTACATCTTATGGCGATATCAAGCGAATATCACTTTTTAGATCATGCCTTCGGTAGTGTCAACATGTCCTTCGTAACGCAACAACTAATAATTATGTTAATGTCAGGAAAACAGCACGAAGTAAATTATAGATATATTTGCAGCGTCCGTTGCACATTACATAAAGAGAAATTACCAAAACATTTAAACAATACACTACAAAACCTAACCCTAACCCTAACCCTAACCCAAACCCTAAACTAAGCCCTAACAGCATCTCATCCCAAACCCTAACCCAAATCCTAACCCTAACCCAAACACTAACCCTAACCTAACCTAGCCCCTAACTCTAACCACTAACTCATAGACTCACCCTAACCCGACCCCTAATCCTTAATCGTAACCTACCCCCCTAAATGATATACAATTCGACACTTACATCAATCACCATCTGTTTCTACGATTCAACGTAATCCAAAAGTAACGAAGCATTTTTCACTGTATCGATACCCACTGATATGGGGCGCCAAGTGTAAATTTATTATTTAGATTAAAGACGGAAGAAATTTTACATTATTTATAAAAAATGAAATAAAGATGACAATTATGTATATATAATAACTTTTAGCGATCTATATTATTTACAAATAATGGAAGTTTTCATGCTATTATTTATAAATAATAAATATAAATAATGTGCTTTGTCACTTATTATTTACATATAAGTAAATTGTCAGTTCTATTATTTATATATCATAACGTGCAGTTTAGTTGTTATATATAAATAAGCTTTGCATCTCAGGCATTATTTACATACAATGGAAATTCGGTAAATAATTTACATATGACGAGACCTTGACGCGCCAAGTGTAAATTTATTTGTTTTGAAAAATGGTTGTGCTATTTTTCATTGTTTATAAATAATCAGGTGAGCAGAACTAATGTTAATTTATGAGTAATAAAATGTACTCTACACTAACAAATAATGACATAGCTATCGCGTTTTAAAATATATGAAATTTTACACGTGGAGAAGGCAGGAAGCTTTCTTCACTACTTGTTGTATACGTGCTATCGCGGACAGGCAAGAGTCGCTCGTATTGGCGATTTCTGAGGCAGTTTATAGAATAGTTAGCGAAGCTTTCAATTCTTCCTCTTCTTCACAGGTAAGTTTAGTCAATTATTCAGTGTATGTAAATGTTAAGTTGATTTCTTTAAAATACTTGCAGCAAGCGGACGCATATTGGCCTCGCTTGACAAACGACAATAGAGAGGTTCAGATTTGACATCCATTACCATTACGACTATCTTTGCGAAGTGAGATGCGTTTTTGTGATCGATTGACCAATTAAGTATAAACTTAGGTCGCAAAGAGTAGTGGTAGCGGTAGTGGAAGTCAAATCTGAACCTTTCAAAGTGACTGTTTATATGAGCCCTACAGGGAGGGCTAGCCCTTCTAGGTGAGATCTCGCGTGCTAATTAAAATTCTAAGTTAAATTTGTTTTTGTTTACATGAGAGGAGGCTAGCCCTCCCAGGCAAGATCTCGGCAAGGAGGGCTTGAAATTTCCCATATAAATGCAACAAGGAGGGCTGGCCCTCCTAGTAGGGTTGAAAATTTAACAATTACTCATGCTTAAAGTGCGGACGGGATTTCCCAGCCCTAGATGTAGGGCCAGAATTTTCCATGTAAACAGAGGTAAAAAACAGTCGTACAAGGAGGGCTAGCCCTCCCTGTAGGGCTCATGTAAACAGCCTCTAATATAGTCTCCTCAATCTTCCCAACACGAAGTGGTGAGACAAGTATGGGTACATAGGGAGTAACATGGCCTAGCACACACGTCAGAGGACAGGTAAAGTCCTATTGCTCTTATATTTGCTTTTATTCCAGAATAAATTATTATTATTACAGCAGAAATTAGATGTATTTTCAGTGTGACCAGATTTTCCGAGAGGTTTTACCTAATTGGTCATGAAGTTTTACTAAATTAAGAAAAATTTTACTAAAAGTCTGTGTTTGAATAGTGACGTCCGAATAATGCCAAAAAGGAACAGTTACGTCATGGTGGCACTTGTTGCTGTTATGAAATGTGCTTCAAATTTGTGGGGTTCACAGTCTTAAACTGTGATTCAGTGTGAAATCTAGAAGTTAAGCCATTTTTTTCATCAACTTCTGCTCCTCATTAATCCAGAAAAAGTTCTTTTCCAGGTGTTTTACTAAGTTACTTGATAAATCTTCAGAATCGTAGCTAACAATTTTACCAAAATTTTACCAAAAAGAATTTTTACTAACTATTCTCAGGAATTGACTAACTTTACAAGTACTCGGGCTCGTCTTACCACTTCTTCTTGAGACCGTTGAGAAGACTATATTAGAAAGGTTCAGATTTGACTTCCACCACCGCTACCACTACTCTTTGCCATGTAAGTTTGTACTTAATTGGTCAATCGATCACAAAAACGCATCGCACTTCGCAAAGATAGTCGTAATGGTAATGGATGTCAATTCTGAACCTCTCTATTGTCGTTTGTCAAGCGAGGCCGATACGCGTCCGCTTGCTGCAAGTATTTTAAAGAAATCAACTTACCATTTACATACACTGAATAATTGACTAAACTTACCTGTAAAGAATAAGAATAAGAATTGAAAGCTTCGCTAACTACTCTATAAACTGCCTCAGAAATCGCCAATACGAGCGACTCTTGCCCGTCCGCGATAGCACGTATACAACAAGTAGTTTGAAATGAAATGAAATGAATTTATTAAGAACCTGATATTGTAACCATAGGTTAAATTGCATCAGTGCCCACTATATATTATAAAAACTATCGACCTATATTAGAATTACTATAAAATATTAAAATATGTTTACTATTTACTATGTTCTTTAGAAATAATGTGAGGTAAAAACGAGTTCCTGAATCTGTCCGTTTTACAAATAAAGTTATTAAATTTACAGTTTGACCTCATGTCATAATCCGTCGACGTTTTAGGGATCAGATGTTCCGTGATTTTGCTGTTCGTTCCGTTAATCGCAAAAAAATGTTCACATAGATAGTCGCGTCGTGTCTTAAGTAACGGGAGACCTGCGAGTTCAAGTGCTTGTCTACAACTTATTGAAGGTAGCATAATTTTCAGAGCGCCTCTTTGAATTTTCTCGATGTCTTCACACAAGTAATATATTGCTGGATATTGAAATGCCAGGCTTGGCACACGTATTCTAGGACAGGCCTTATTATGGTGGTAAAGACTGTACATAATAGATTCAGATTTGCGTTCGTTCTTTTTAGTAATCTGAGCATATAAAGTCTTTTTCAAGCTTTTCTTACTATCTGGTGTACATGGTTGTTCCACTTCATGTTATCTTGGAGGGTAATACCCAGAATACGAGCTGATTTCACACGTTCAACTGGAACGTTGTTGATCATTAATGGTGCGAAAGTCCGGGTTTCTTTTGAAAAATCGATGACCATCTCTTTACACTTCTCAACGTTGAGTTTCATGTTATTTGCTGTAGACCACTTGAGAATAGAGTCAACGAGGTCTTGAAGGTTACGATTACAACAAGGTGGAATACTTTCAGTGACCGTACAATCATCAACGTATTTACATCTGTCGTGCCATTCTATCAGTAAGTCGTTGATCATAACAAGGAAGAGGATGGGGCCCAGGACTGTCCCTTGAGGTACCCCTCCATTGACGTAGCGCCAATCCGACAAAACGTTGCACAGTTTGACACGCTGTCTGCGTTCCATTAGGAAACTTTTAATCCAGTCCGTTATAAAGAGTGGTACATTCATAACCGAAGTTTGCGCAGGAGAATGGAATGGTCAATGCGATCAAAGGCTTTAGAAAAACCATTATATAATAACTACAGTGAAACACGGAATTTGATTGGTCAACGCCCGTGCAGGATCAGACAATCCTGCACGGGAAA
>JAODVM010253384.1:0-12652 GCA_025400095.1 Phenganax marumi | reverse complement strand
TTATGCAAATCCAGGAGGGGAAGGATATTTTTTTATCCTAGGATCGCGGTTGATCAGCGGTAGTTACCCAGCGCAAAGGTAACGTGGCCATGGCAACTTGCGTCGGCATCCGCCATGTTTTCGGCTTCACTTTAGGTTCACGAGCACGCTCTCCAGGTATTATACAGCTCAGTGGAGGACACCGACATCAAAGGTGCCGCCCGCGAGTCGGACATCTTTGTATATCTAATCTTTGCCCTGCCCCTAGTCGCTGATTGGCGATTTATTTTTTTCCAAAATTTGTTGTGTTTTCTGCAATTCTACATGCACAACATTCGATACAAACAAAAGAACTATAAAGAGATAGTATAAAGATTAAAGTTTTTCGAGCGTTAATTCTTTTAATCCTCAGAATGGCAGCAAATGAAAATAAGAAGACAAAGCTCAATGCTGTAGCGCGAGTATTACTTCAAGGGGTTTACGACGCCGACAGTCCTTTGCATGTGTTGATGGGGATGCATTATATTTTGAAGGCTATATGGCATGATGTGTTGACCTACTATAAATCCAAGATTACACCCCCACCTGATCATCATCATAGCACGTATAATCTAAATTTTGTAAAAGTGAAATGGGGACACTGCTACACTAGCTTAGATTCTCCTGCTGACTGGCTGGTACATTTTCCAGAACCAAGTGGTATCAACATCAATATGATGCCATTTGTTATGGCAAAGATGTTTCAAGATACAAAGCTTCCAGACTATTTGCGGTTATATTTTGAGCAAATTGTTAGTCAATGTATTGTGCGTAGCGAGCGAGGTAAGATTGGATATTTAACTATCCAGGAAAGCTTTGTGAGCAAAGGGACATCTCAACGAAGGCCAGGAATACACACTGAGTCACCCGGTGTTCTCATGCTGAAAGGCAGTCGAGCAGATTTGTGTACGAACATGAAAGTCCTTGTATGGGGACTTGGACATGGTATTCATTCAACTGAACAAATATTACAAGGTGGGATTTACATGGCTTCAAATGTTGCCAATTCATGTAAAGTTTGGAATACCAACATACTTAGACCAGAAAACGACTCTCCCGATATTGTTGGCAAGCATGGTGATATTGAGCATCTTCGGGCATTTTTGCCTTCTGATTGTGAGGTGATGGATGCTAACACTGTGTATTGGATAACAGATCGTACACCGCATGAATCTCTGCCCCTTAATGAAGGAACATATAGACAGTTCTTCAGGCTTGTGACAAGCCAGGTTTCTGCTTGGTTTGAAGATCATTCCACCAAAAATCCACTAGGTGTTGTTCCAGATCCAAACATTACCAGAATAATCAAAGGGTCAAAATTTGATGACACTTGCTATGAAGTGACCAAAGACAGCTCTTAAATAAGAAGAATGTAGGGAATAGCCTAGGAGGTCAAAAGTTGTTGTTAACTAAACTTATTGGTCACATGTATGTTAAACTGTGAAGGGACTGTCATACAATAACTTACAATGGCTACTGTGTGGTTCTTGTCATGAATATTCAGAGTATGGCAAGGCTAGTTATGTGAAGATTGAAAAAGCTTTACATTATTCAGTGGTCAACTGTATGATCATATTATGCATGACACCAAAAGGTTGAAACGCTTAACATTTTACTTTATCTGCCAAACTTGCGAAACCCCAAGTGTTACAGACCCAGTGCCACAACATTTTCTACTTTGTTTTTAAGCATTTTTTATGGCATTGCTTCTGGTTTTCTCCCGGTTTCGGTGTTTCCCTCTTGTTGGAAGTCTTTTTCAAGAAATTAATTGTGCTTTTTGGAAATCTAAATGACATTATTTTGCGCAGATTCAGCAATATTTGCTTCGCCTGCCACTGGCTCTTATCGGCTTACAATCGGAATAAAGCGGATTTATTCGGAAGTATACGCTTGCGCTCTTCTCTTGTGATGTACGAAAACAAAACAGAAAATCCTGTGAATTTGGAGAGTCAATTGCACTTTTGATCGCAATTTTAGGAGAAAGCAGTGGGAGGAGAATGATTAAGAAGTATGGATGTCTCTAGTAGTGGATCCTCATTATTTGCCGGAGCTGAAGTCGAAGCTGACTGCCTAACTTTCGTTGAAGAAATTCCTAGAAAGGAAGTGCTGCAAATTGAGGTACAATATGCATCCGATCAGGCTAAAAGTTCTTCGTATAAATGGTTACTTGTGTCAGTTATTAAGTGCCACTAGCGATCATTTGTCGCTTTCGTGATATTTTTTGTTTAAGGCAGTGAGCATCGTGTGTCTGCAATGACACAAGACAGAAAAGTTCTGTGTCAGCAGCTGCAAGTACCCCTTTTTCCGAGGATGTTTAATAGATGATTTCAACATCCAGACCAGACTAGAAAATTTTGTATTACGCAGCAGAAATCTGTGGCATGTATTTTCAGCTTAGCTAGTAGGAAGTTGCATTAAATTTTCGATCTTCACTATGCATTGTACAAACTTTCCAGTCTAGTGGTTTCATCCAGCATGGATAAAAGGTTTTGTTTGGCTCAGGTGAAAATTAGGATTGGGTAAAGTGAAGCGTTTACATCGCCAAATTCATTTAGCAGGGCCTTCAATTTTGCTTTGACTATCAAGTTCATTTTTCAAAAAATTATTTGTAAATGGGCCTCAAACTATACTTGGGCAGTATTGGATGTCCAAAAGTGTATCAGCAATACTCTACCATGCATTTAGGCTAGAATGCAGTTCAGTAGACACCAGGTTAGGATTAGGGTTTGGGTGGTATTGCAGGTTCAGTGTTCTTAATCTAGTATGTGTTTTTGATGGACTCAGCAGCACAAGGTGTCTGCTAGACTGCAATAGTCCCTGCATTTATCTACCAACAAGCTATGCTATAGCAAAAGCACAAAAGCATTTGTACAAAAGCATCTTAACTTTAGGTTGGTAATATAAATTTATAGATTGTTGGTCGTGGTGCTTTTGGTGTTGTCCACAAAGCAAAATGGCGTGGAAAAATTGTTGCTGCCAAGACTTTGGAAGCAGAAAATGAACAAAAGGCTTTTACCATCGAAGTAAATGGCTCAATCAAAGGATCGATCGTAACAATTCATATCACATCAGTGGGAACATTAAGATGCAGTTAATTCACTGGAAAAGCCAGAATTTGTTTCTTCTATCTACTGCAAGACAATTTTATTTTGTCTGTGACACTTAATGGGCTAACTTCCTTCTTATTATAGATAGTAAAGCCTGCTAACTGTTGAAAAATACTATTAAATTGTAGGCACAACAAATGTCAAGGGTGAACCATTCGAATATTATCAAATTGTATGGAGTTGTGCATAATCCTGTAAGGAAACAGAAGTACTGTTCAGTGATATTTAGTATAATTGCAGAGCACATCAAACAATTTGTTCTTTTTCGAAGATTTGCCTTGTTATGGAATTTGCTGAAGGTGGATCTTTGTATAATTGTAAGTCACTTGACTACTGTATATTACTGTCTGAAACAGGTTATACTATGGTTTTACTATGGTTTTACAGGTTATACTAACAGGTTTTGTACAGGTTATACTATATTTTTGCCTGCTTATTTGTCATTTAATACACTTTGATTTTCAGTGCTACATGGTTGGGAAAACTGCACAGCACGTCCTGAATATACTGCTGCTCATGCTATAAGTTGGGCACTACAATGTGCCTTGGGGGTGGAGTATCTTCATGGTACTAAACCCAAGTCTATTATTCATCGAGATCTCAAACCTCCGAAGTAAGCTCAGTCTTATTGTATGTATTAAATAATGTAATTATTACTGAGGAATGCAGTACTTAGACATATACGTATGCCAAATCTTTTTTTACAGTTTGCTGCTAGACATCACACACACTCTCTTGAAGATTGGTGATTTTGGAACAGCATGTGATCTTCAAACATATATGACAAACAACAAGGGAAGTGCAGCCTGGATGGCTCCTGAAGTATTTGAAGGTACTGACTATTGCATGGTCTGCAGTATGTCTGTGTTGCTCTGTGCTTAACCCTTTGAACAGGGAGAAATGCCATTAATTTGAGCATGTTTACGGTGTTGGTCATGGTCGATCATAAACTACGTCAGTATGAAATATATGCCTGCAATACCTGACTTACCTAAAACTTAACAGTTTCACTGAAATTCTGGGCATTTCAGAGCAACTGGTAACATCAATTCTATAGCGACCTTGTTTTGTGTCAGTAGTGAGAACTTGGTTTACGTTCAGGACTATATACAAACATGCATAATGCTTAAATATGTTAGCAACCAAAAGCAAATCATTATACTCCCAGTGTACCTGCCGTGGGGTGAGAGAATCGGTGCCCCACGTGCAGAACATTGTCTTCTGTACACTGTGCTACTCACACATTTGACATAAATATACACAGATATGTAATTGGGGAGACATGGTTTATTCTGTTGTGTTTTTAAATTTTTAAAGGTGAGAAATATACGGAAAAGTGCGATGTTTACAGGTAAGTTGCTTCCAAGGGAGGAAAACATTTTCTGAAATGCTTGAAAGATGATGAACTTGTACACTTTGTGGTAACTCAGCATTTGGCTCAGTAATATAAAGCATTTGAGGCATTTCTGTTGATGTGAAGTAATTGTATATACTGGAGTACTCGGGTATTAGAATGTAACTCTTGTATTGTATTCTTGTTCATTGTTGCAGTTTTGGAATCATTGTGTGGCAGATATTGTCACGACGTAAACCTTACGACGATATTGGTGGCCCAGCATTAAGAGTCATGTGGGCAGTCCATCAAGGTATCAGTCACCTTTAAACAAGATTGCGAGTTAGATGACAACTGTTTTTCAAATCGCTCATGTTTTCCGAATTCTACGATAGGCACGAGACCTTCTTCAGTTCAAGGAATTCCGAAGCCGTTGGAAACACTTATGACTCGGTACTTAAACCTATTTTTTTCTTCAATTGCTTTGTCCTGCCACTAATAATGCACAGTCTGGTATGCAGTTGAGACTCTTGCATCCAGAAGTGTCCGAGAGAACAGATAAATCCGGTGAGTTTGCACGCAACGCACACGTAACTGTAGCGGGTGCACTGGCTGCTGCTCTATTGCAGATATATGAAAGCTTGAAAAGCTGCAAATGTTTTAGCGGTTAAACATGTTTGTTAGTAAAGTGATGAAAAAAAAATAAAAGAATGTGGTGATCTTTAGATGCTGGGACAAAGAACCTGATAACCGACCATCGTTTTCAAGAATCGTTCCATTTCTGAAGCATTTCATGGGGGTTGGTAATATATTTGCATTTGTCCACTTTCAATAGTCTTAGCCTGTTTTGTTACTATATGTGCGTGATAAAAACAAATAAAAATGACTTGTTATAGTTCTTTCATGGTCAAGACATAGCCATAGTTTACCCTGCGAAAGAAATAGTAGAAGATAATAGTGCAAACTCCGATGTTTCAACCAGTTTGGAGATACAGTCAGAACCCATATTTCCAAGTGGATATAGATTCGACCAAGGGGACGAGTCGCCAGTAAACACAGAAACATCGAGGAGTGATCCATGTGTTGTTGGGGATGAAGAACGAATTGCCAACAATACTGATATTGCTAACAGAGCTCATGCAGAGATCATTGACAGCATGGCACATGAAAACATTGGCAGTCGAAACGAAGCACATGAAGGCATCACTGACAACGGTGACGTAAGTCAAGAAAATATTGGCACCAACATAGCACGTGAAGACATCTTCGATGGCATAAACGTATCACATGCCTTAGCGCATGAACGCAGTGCTTTCACAAGAGTGAATCCTAGCAAGCATGCTTGGGCGACAAATGGCATGGATCATAAAGAAACGAAAGTGACAGAGGTGCCTCTTCTTATGCCTTCTCGTGGCGAGGATTCTGATTTCTTTGGACCAAGTTACGATAATGAGAACAACTCAGAACGAGTGAATACGACTACTAGCTTGTTGGTTGAAGATGTAATAGATAGTTTTGAAGGACAAAAAGAAACGACAGATGTTGAGAAGCAAAGTGAGATGTTAGACTTAGAAAGACAATATGACATATTTAGGAATCCAAACACAATCGCCGTTCCTTTCAAAGACCAACTCAGCACCTCTCCCGTCACTGGAAACATTCCTCCTCATAACACGCCAGTGATTGGCTCAAATAAGGGCGAGCTCAATCTTCAGGATGTACAATTAGCTCTTACGCAAGTCTTTAATGACGAACACGCGAATGTGCAAGGTATTGACAATGGCAATGATCTTCGCAGGTCATTTTCTGCCGATGTTTATCGTGACAGAGAAAATGAACACGAAAGCAAATTACGACACCATTCAGGTATGTTACGGCTACCTGTTAATAGACTATTCTAAAGAGAGTAAAGGCATGACAAGGTTTTGAGGGGACTACCAGTAATCTAACCTGAAAAATCAGACTTACTGTATGAAGGACTTCAGATTTGAACTGGCGAGCTTCAAATTTGACTTCAACTATCTCACTTATAGATGTTACGATACCTGCAGATATACATGATGATGTAATTTATGTCGCTGGTCTTGATAGTCATTTGCAGGTAAGCATGCAAGTTTCTTATACCTGTTGCTCTGCAGGGTTAGTAGATTTGCTAGATTATGGTTGTTAGAGTCTGTTTGCATTTATTTGCTCAACTTGTGGAGATGAAACTTCTCCATTTTCAATTTATAGTGGGCCGGTATTGCAGTGGTGGCCATGCTATTAATTGGAATATAGTGCTGGTAGTCACATTTTGACGTTTGTATTGTTGTTTGTCTTACTTCCAGCCAATTGCTCCTATCTCCGGAAGTCAGGAGTCGCAGGACGTATTTGAACAACATATTCAGGTAAAGCGGCTAACGTAAAACATTGCCGGAGATAAATGATCTTCACACGGTAGCATGAACTGCAAATTTGCTACACCAAAATGAGCTAAGCACCTTGATTATGCAAAAATGCAAATTTCATGGCAGTGTTGTAGTTATTGTTCTGTATTATAGTTGGCCAAAGATTATCTCGAACTTCGCAGTGAAATTGACCGACAGTTGGAAAAAAGGTGGGTTCAGCATTCGTGTAATATTAATAAGAAAAAAGAGAAAGAAGAAACTAAGCTGTTTCTAGAATCTCTTTAGTAGAAATTTACATAGTATATTGGTTGAAATATCGACAGGTTTTAAACCTTCACTATAGGCTTCGGTGAAGTTTTAAAATTGTTTTCTCAGATCTGAATTGGACCGCGAATTAGAAAGATATGAAAATGAGCAACGATCGAGTGCAAGTAACGTTGAGAAGTTTTCACTTTTAACCAGCGAACAGGTACATCTCGTAAAATCTAATGATAGTACAATATATGAAGACTTGTTACTATATGAATATTTTGGAAGAGTCAAGGAGATAGTCTGGAGCCGAGAGCGCTGGTTAAATTAGGCTTAGATCAAACTTTGCTCTTCTCATGTGCCGAACCTAATGCAAATGACCTAGAGTCTTCGTCCGAGCTCATTTGCATCAGGTGCAGCACATGAAAAGAGCGACGTTTTAAGAGCATAACTGAACACGAAAACTCAAAGTCGAAGGAACTGAACAACAACTGAATTGAGTGTCGCAGTTGTCATGTTTTAGGCTATCTTCCTTTGTTGAATATTTGCTTTATACTATAAATTTTATTGGGTTGCCCTTTAAACTATAAAGAATAAATGCATGTAGTAATGAAGGCCAGTGGTTTCGATATCGCATTTTCGTCGAATTTAATAGAAAAATTGTATCTCGAGAATTCAACGTCTTCTCATCGTACCTAAAGCAGTAGCTTAGGTTTAAAAAGTTCGCTAAACTAAGTCAGACTTTGTTTAAAAAAGACGTTAAACGAACTAAACTTCAATATCAGTGCAACGTCTAGTTTAGGCCGTAGTTTGTAATTTCCGTACGTGAAAACAAGAATCTCAATTTTTCTTTCCAGGGAAATTTGAAACTTCTCCGTGATCATCTCGAGAATGAACTACGTCAAAAAATGCAGGAGTATAATGCGTAGTAGAAAACTTGTCTTTTATTTTAGTGAACTTGGCATTGTGACTTGTTGTACGTACATATTGTCAGCGTACTAGCTATCCTGTTTGTAATATTTAGTTGTTGAAAATGCACCTCCCACACACCCAAACATTTGATATCAGGGTTTAAACTTCTGGGGTCGTTTGTTCGAAAGGTGCATAGCGTAAAACACTGGATAGTGATTTTTTGTAGCCTTCGTAAAATTTCCCATTGATCGTTATAACTTAAAATTACAACTTATATCAATAGATTAAAGTCTCTAATGTTTATATCGTTGACCAAAAGGGAAGTTTTGACATCTTTTGTTCAATTTTATGAACGTTGAAAAATTCACTATCCAATGAATAACGCTATCCAACTTTCGAACAACCAACCCCTGGATTTGACCCGTTTGCTCCGTTGGCCTTACTGGAACCTGTGCAGGGAATACAAATCATGTAGGTTGTGTGAGTTTAAGAAGTTTTTGTGCAGTCATTTGAACAATGTCTGGTGAAGCCACAATGTTAATGAAGTCTTCCTCGCTAATTTCTTCGTTGTCATCTTGCATGTCATTCATTTGGTGGTAGTAGTTCAAAGCTTTTCGTAGGTAATGCATGCTTTCATGAAATGACAAATCCTCCTGCAACAATAAATTGTAAGAGTTCCATGAGTAATTATACTTATTCAATCATATTTATCTTCATACTTTCACATCTTTTATATTGTGCAGACTTGGAGTTGATTACCCACTAGAATCCTAAGCATTGCCAATGGAGGGAGATGGAAAAAAAGTCTGGTCAACATCAAAGAACCAGGAAAGTAAGATATGGAGCTGAGGTTACACGTGAAGGCTTCAGTACATTAAAAAGTGCGAAAACTGGTCATCCTGTCAGATTCATGAACAAAAGAACCGCGTTGGACCCTGCATGAGGTTTCTCAGTGAACACTGCAATGCAATTTTCTGTACCAGGTTAGTAGTTTGCTGCCATTCCATGTACCCTTCACAGCTGTACTTTACATTTTGCAATATGCAGAACAATTAAATCAAAACAAATTAAAACTTCTATATGTATATATGGATTATGGTTGCCAAGACAATTGCGGTAATGACCAGGTTTCACTTACATCTCTCATGGATGGACTCAGCCAGAAATTTCGGTCTGATGCTCTAGCATTACCTGGTTTCTGTGCTAAAGGACTAATCTATTTTAGAACAGAAGGGCAACTGTTAAGTTGATGGTAAATAAATATATTAGTAAGATTGCTAGGTATATTTCATAAGTACTCACATAATTTAAGCCAAGAGACCAAAACATGGGCTTTAAAATAACATATGCTGTTTCTAAATACTCAAATTTTCCAGTCAGTCAGTTGACTTACTAAAGTTCTTGTTATTGCTTCCTTGATCCGATCATAATTATCTGTACCCTGAAAAACAGGATTATTCAGTGTAAAAGATCTGTACATTATTTTGTACATCTTTTTGACTGAAACAATCATTGTTCAAAACTTCTGTACTGTCTCCACAGCTGCCTCCTTTAGAAAAAAAAGCTGGAGCACACACTTTACCATTTCTATCCAGGTGTTGACACTTATTGCTGTCTCTATACACTCAACATAATGCCACCAATGTTTAGGAACAAATAATACATCACCAGGTTCAAGAATTACCTAAGAACCAGGATTGTATGAAGGGTTTTACTATTGTTAGACCTATTTATAATAAACACTGTATATCACAGTACACAATAGTAAATTCATTATGAACCTCATAGCATGTCGCTTGAGCAAAATTTGGAAACTTCTCATGGTCAGGATCTCGAACATTGACCTGACTAAAAACACTAGACTCTTCATAAGGTATTCGTGTGGGGTACAAACAATCATTCTGATTTGGTGGATACAGTAACCATCTCTTCTTGCCATAAACTTGAGCAACCAAATTGCATCCATAGGTGTCATAATGACAAGGTGTAAATGATTCATTGCTGCCCATCCAAAATGTTGAGTGCTCACCAGTCTTTGAAGGAAAACCAAGATCAGTCCATTCAACACTTTGTAGTTGCATTGGATAGTCAACAAATAAGTCTTTCATGTATTTGTAATCAGCATAGCTTGAGTAGTCTGCTCTGTCGAGAATGGTGTAATAATATGAAAAATGTTTATTAATAAATTCAACCAGGTTATTAAAATGAAGGGTCTCTTCTACAGTATATCTCAACTTTGCTTCTAAAACTTAGACCTCATCCTTAAAAACAAGTAGTGATTAATCATCTCTGACACTGACATATATGATCACAACTTCTATCCCCTCCCACCTTTCATTCTAATTCATGACAATTGCAACAGTTGTACTGCAACATTATACTACAATTTCTAGATTCCAGCAACAATTGCGCTTTTAGCTAAGTACATATTTCCGGAAGTATATATAAGTGCTATAGCAACTACACACCAACTGGCCCAGGATTGCTCGTACATGCCCACCTATTTCACATAACTTGCTCCGACATCAGCACAAGAGGTTGCGAACAAGATTCAGCAAGGAACGTTTTAAGCAAAACAGGTAAGCTACATCTTTTACCTTTTCTTGGATACTTTCCGAAAGCCAAATTAGATGACTTTTCGTAGTCACACGTCAACCATTCATGAAAGTCCTTAAAAGTGCCCTCCATAAACTCGCAGTCCGTCTCCATCACTGTATACTTGGAGGGAAAGCAATATTTGCTTGATAAAATTCGAGGGCAAAATCGAAATCGAGTTCGTACGTTTGAAAGTTGTTTACTGAGGCTTTCTGGTGTCCAAGCGAGACTTTTCCATTGGGATATCTTGTCCAGAAAGACAACGGGTTCCTTAACTACCTCTAGAATGTAACGTTGTAGTTCTTTATTTGATAAAGTTATACGAACACGATCTACATCAAGTCTTCGCCTTTTGGCGCAATGTTCTGCCATGACTGTTCAGCGCAAGCTTCGTATCAGAAAAACACTATCATTATTGTTTTTGTACAATAAAACATTTACAACGCGTAATCTTTGTTGTTTCGTAATCACGTGTGTTTATATCTGATCAAAAACACTTAAATGTAATGGCATAATTATGCATTACAGTAACTACACTTGATATAATTATTTCCATTATTTGGAGATGACGTCACTTTACCGATGTTTCGTGGATGTTTCTTATGTGTTTCTTTAACTGGCATACTTGGTTCTTCGTTCTCCGTCTCACTAGCTCACTTCCATCAGTTCCATGCTCCGTAGTATATCATTATTTAATGATCGTAAGCGAAAGTCGTAGGAGCAGACCACAATTAGATAAATCGAAAAGCCTTTTCAATACCAAAAACTTTGACGTGGAAGACTTTACTTCAACTTAGCATCACATTTTTTTCATGTTCCATTTTTAGTGCTTAATCAAAATGTACGACATAGTTTTGTCAATTATTGCCAGTCAACTTGTTGGTGCATTTTGGTATTCTCCGTTGTGTATTGGAATGCAGTGGTCATGTCTTGCTTATCCTGGTTGTAGCTTGGAGGAACTCCAATCTTTGTTGAGTGTAAAAGTCAACTACGCAATCGGGCTCGTTTCCAGTATTTTCATCACATTGCTGCTCAAGTTTTATTTGCTACAGTAAGTATACTATTGAGAAAATGTGTGCGGGTTCCAAATATTCTGTATGTATTGACTTAGAATTTGTTCTTAAAAACAACAGCTATCCGAAAGAATGTGTGTTGAAAAGAATGTAAACCTTTTGAAGACCCGACCCGACAGAAGTCATACTTTAAATGAGAATGTAAAAATGAGATTTCTGTAGCGCCCTTTTAGCCAGAACATTTTTGAGATGTTCCATGCCTTTTATATTTTCGTGACATGTAGTTTCGTAATTGAAAAGTAGCTAGGTTATTTTGTTTTTCATTCACCATATATGCTAATGAGGCTTTTCCAATAATTGTGTGACGCCTAATGATCGAATAGCATTTGGTAGTAATTACGTTTACAATAGTCAGAATTGTGCGAATGCCTAAAAATGCATTTCAAGTTTGTTGTTTGTTAAATATCGGAATACATATTGCAGGTCAGTGACAAGTGTAACTGGAGCGCTACATGTGGCCGTTTTGCTTGGAATGTTTTCCGCTGTTCTGGAAATCTGTCACTATGCATTTGAAGGAAGATCTTTGAAACTCTTCATCATTGATCACATTCACAATTTTCTCAACATTCTCGTTGTCTCTTGTATATTGGTTGCCCTTTGAATTAAATATCATTATGGATTTTCTTTGTATTTCTATCATTTAGTTTAGTTGATACTTGGTTTATTCCGTTTGGCTATTGTTGACCTCAGATAAGCATGAAAAAACCATCCTACAGTTGCAGTTTCATCTTCGATAAGGCCAGAAGAATGTAACATGGTGTGTGCATGCCAATGTGATTAAGCCTGGTTTCCATATGGTCGTAACTATCGTAAAGACAGAGTCACGATCCTTCTTATTAGCCGAAATAAAACAGTTTCAAACAAGTTATTAGCAAAGCAAGTTTTTGTAAACATTATGTAGGTTTTGTATAAGAGTTACTGCTTAGAAGATAGAATATTTTGGCTGTTGAGAGATATCGTGACTCTTCGTTTACGACT
>JAODVM010253273.1:0-12653 GCA_025400095.1 Phenganax marumi | reverse complement strand
GCAATGGTCTTGTGTTTTCCCATCCTAGCAATCCACACAACCATTTAATGAGCCATCTATAGGCAACTGCTCTTAAACATCTAAAGAATATAATATACATCAGGGGTGGATCTAGGGTAGTCGACCCGGTCACGCGACTAACGTAAAAATTCTGCAATTAATAATTCATAATTCAATATCAAATCACAGTCCAGTTATCAATCAAATTCTGTACAGTGTGTAGTTTGTAGTCCAGTTAATAAATCACATTCAGAGACCAGTCAGAGACAACGTTTCTGTAAAGTAATCTAGTGGGTCAAAAACAGCGGTATTCCGTGTGAATCTTGACCGCCTTGGCTCGAATTCTGCTCATTTGATTGGATAACAAAAATGTTGACCACTTTCCGGGGAGTTCTGACCGGTCTAGAGCATCAGGGGCACATATACAGGTCACCTATTGGTCAAATTTGAAAACGTTTTGTGATATTATTGGCTAGATTTCTTTGACCGATCAGACAAATTCAACCAATCACTAGCCTCAGTAGCCTGGTCAAGTCAACCTAGCCTGGCCTGCTACTCCACAGCCTGCCTGATTCGCAGCCTTGACTGCGAATGTTCAATACGAGTGGCAAAGTCAAGAAATTGTTACGAGTCCGCAAAGTCTGCATTCGCAAGAAATGATGAGTAGTATCGTAAAGATATTGAAGCTGATTTAGAGAAGCAAATAGTCGCTTCACCGACGACCTGATTCCCCGAAGACCTCTGTAAGTCTGTATTGAGTACTGTTACACTGTGTCAACAACACAAGTTCCTGTCTTGCGAGAAATTTTGGTGCAGCCGAATCGTACAGCTCGAAGTATGCTGGGGATAAAATATAGTGTTATACGGTCCCAAGGTAAATGTACTATAGTTTACTTGTTGGTAATAGCATTTTGTTTAAGATCTGTGTCTGAAAGACGAAATATACTTTCGTAATTTACATATAAAATGCGGTGATGCAGTCAAGTGATTATTCTCGTTTACACCCCGCAAAGGCGCGAACCCATAATATGTGTTTACGTTTTTTGTGGGCAACTGAGCTCACAATGGGGTGTTCTGTTATCGATGTTCTCGTACTTCTCTGCACTGTGTGCAAAGGCAATGCACGTGGCATGGCATGTGTAATGTGATCTCTACGGTTATTATGGTCATGATGTTTTGTTCAAATGCAAATTGATTATATAACTTAGCTTCAATATTTTCTTCCATGGGGCTTTGTCGTTTTATTTTTACACTTTTGGGCTCATGCGTGTTGTGCTAAACATCAGATCATAGCAACAGCAGCTTGGTGTAGAAAACTAGAAAAGACTACAATTAAGAAAGCTGGGTTAATATTTAACATACCCAGTATATTTTAACTCATGTAACTGAATCAGCTCGCTGCTTTAGCTGGTGAATTATGAACTAAAATAAGACATAACTCCTTCATCTTGATTTTGCTTAACATTTATAACTGCTCTGGTTTTCTTTGTATCACTCAATATGCCACAGTCATATGTTTACATGATATAGTAAATTTAGTGATGATATCACTTAACAATAATTGATAATATAGTGAATATAAATGCCACACTATAATAATTATAATAACAATAGAATAAGAGCAATAAAATGAATAAGTATAGTCAGAGTGTGTGTTAGAATTTTGGAACTAGGTCAAGTGGGGGGTTGGGAGGTGGGAAAAGGGTTGGAATTGATTGGGATAGGTATGAAAATTGAGCAATTTGATATTTATAAAGTATCCAGAAGGCAGGCGCTTGCTCTTTGAAACCACTCTGCTCATTCTGCCTTAACTTAACAGAATAGGGCGAACCATAGTGAAATCACAAGGTTGCCTTTTGATATTATGTGTTTCATAAGCATGCAGAAGCGCAGTGATACTCAATGAAACAGTCATTTTAGCGCTTCGTTTTAAAATTACTTAAAGTATTCCCGAAAACGGTTGTAAAGTACGAAAAACACCTACTCCCCCCCCGAAATTTTCCCTCTGAATTTTCGTAGCCGAAAATTTTGACTAAGGTATAAAAAATCCTGGATCCGCCCCTGATATACATATTATGTAAATGGTTTTTGCGTGTCAGTATGGTTGAATAAAATGCAGAAAAGAACTATCTATCTTGTTTACTGCAACTTACTGGTTCAAAGATTGTGATCCACGTCTTCGATAAGAACGACCATTCTTATCTCTGAGAAGTAGACCAACATTCTCCACTACAGCCTGATAGGTCATTGGGTCGAAGTCATCATGTTGGGTTATGCAACTGATGTGCTCAAACTACCATCAAATGTCATGAATCTCAAGGCTGGTGTCATCTCCTTGCAGCACCTAAATTCTACTGCCCCCTCCAACAACTCTTTTGGGCAACACTGGCAAGTGCACCTACAAAAATGTAGTAAACTCACACTCTTGTGTTACATATACCAAAGCATTGATTATCAGTACATAAATGTTTCAGTATTTAAGAGTGAACTGTATTTATATACAGTTTAGGTTACAACTTAACATATAAATTTATGCCATAACTTATTGGCAAAACGACATTTAATATGGTGTTTGACAATGTTTATATTTCTTATTTTTTACTCTGTACCTACCACTGATCTAAAGGTATTCTGCCATCGCTTCTTCGTTCCAATGTGAATGGCAGAATGCCGTCAGCATCTTCTGGAGTCGTATCCTCATTCTGACCTGCTTCGGCTAGTGGTTCATCATCGTAAGCAAAGCTATGAGAAGCGACATAGCCCATTGATTCCGAACTACTAGCATCGCCATCATAAGTGACAGACGTGCTCTTTGAATTCGAACTTTCCGATGTATTCCCGTGACTATCGGACTCGTCACTCGACATCCTCCCAGGATATTAGATGTTCGTCTGTAGCAATAGTGTCGCTTACAAAAATATTAGCTTGTGCCCTCAAAAATCCGCAAGAAATATCGGAGAATACTTCGAAGTTTAATACAGATTACTTACAGCTTCGTGACTTCCGTTCATCTTATGACGTCACACGACAACAAAATGGCGACTTAAAAAGTTCGCATCTGATAACGATGTTTGCAGTTAAAATACGAGTACTTTTACTCAACGCATGAAGGTCGTATATATAGCAAATTGCTTCTAAAAAGCTAAATATTTATTTCAGCGAAAAAAAAGTAGGTCCGAAAATTCGTTGCATAAGCCCTTTAAGTTTTCCCAGAGTTTCCAACGTTTGGACATGACTAGCTAGTGTCTCAAAAAACTTATGCACTTTGGTTGCATCCGTTCCTTGCAGTTTGGGGAGTTCTAAGATACACTGTACGTGCGCATTAACGACTTCGCTGCTTTGGCCAAACTTGATTTTCAGTATAGTTTTAGCTCTCTCATGCCCCTCCGTCGTAAATGGAAGTCCCTCAATCAACACCTTAGCACTGGGTACGACTAGTTCTCTCAGATAAGAAAATTTGGCTACGGGTGTTATGGTAGACTTATCTATTTCGGTTTCATACTGATTCCAAAATCTCATCCAATCAAGATGAGTGCCTTGAAACTTAGTAATGACCAGCTTGGGTAACTTTGCACCGACTTTGACGTTCCCTCGTATTTCATTCTTACTTAAAGTTTTGCTTTCTCTAACTCGATTCCTACCTCTAAAACTCGTTTATGTTTCTCCTCTTGAGGTTTTTCTTCCTCACCAAGCTTAATGTTATTAGCTACATAACGTACATCCTTAGCCAACTTCTCAAATTTACTGACTTTTGTTCTAAATCTTGTGTCCAAAGTCTACATTACTTGGGTCTTCACCGTCCTCAATTTTAATCTCTTGAATTTGCACTTTTAGTTCATGTATTTTGTCAATATTTGATTCTAAAATGCTCGCGTGTCTCTCAATTGCTTTAAGGTCGTTTGAATCCATAATCTGAGATGAGTCTTCAACATTAAAATCCAGCAAACGGAGCTTACCGTCGATCCTTTTCTCGATAGATTTTATTTCCGCCATATTGAATATATATTCCCAGTTTCACTTCCTCCCTCGCCTCACATTATTGTTCAAAATACACTTAAATCTCATTGTTTTTTGCATAGACGCCGTCCTGGCAGGATCGCCACTGTGTCGCGAATGTTTTGTGATGTAATTCAAAATTATAAACTAACTTTATATACAAAAAAAAAGCTCACAAAGTCTCACAAAGCTGTTATTGTGCTTACAAGTTTTCGTTCCTCCCACGTTCTTCTTTCCGACTCCCTTTCGATCAGTTCCGATTATTTACGATTAGGTACGAAGTTCACTAACAATTATGTAATGTAAAGAAACTGCCAACAGTATGTCATGGCTATTATATGATCTTCATAAAGTGAATTAAACTACTATTATATATACTACTTTACTTTATTACTGCATGTGCTTTAAAGCTTCAGTTAAATAATGTATAAATTTACTAGAACTCTATTGAAATATAACTAAATAGAGTTGCACATCATGCAATGACTATGAAAGTTATTCAAGAACATTAGGGTTTCTATTTTTTTGTATAAACACCAATCATCTTTATATATGTGAGTCATCTAATTATATCCTTACAAGTGTATACGGACCTTTATATGTGTACCCAAGCAACTTTTGTCTGTAATTATGTACTAGTGCATCCATATATTATATAGTTATTTTGCTACAAGTCTTACTATATGTTGTATGTTGCAATGTGGTGTATGTTGATTTGTGTTCTACTGTATTAATCGTGGAACCATTTCAGCTAAATCGATTGTAGGAGCAGCATCTTCCTTCAATCTCCTTTTCAAATTTGGTGCTTTAGCCAAAGTAAAACTCACATCAAAGCATGAATCTTCAAAGGGGAGTGATGAGGAGGCAGTAGCGTAAAAGCTCGGTCTAGGTTTAATCTTTACAGACAAAATCTTCCCAGTGTTTTCTTCTTTGTGCATCTTTTTCTGCTCTACTTTAGGAAACAGATGCATAGATACATTGTCGGTTTATTGGTTATTGGGGCAACTGACCAAATTAGGACCGCCAACAATGCAGGGTTTTCAACTGCGATAGCTTTTTAAATTCTTAGTAGAATAAGCCATGATTGAAACTGTGTTCATCTTCTGACGTCAAACGGCACGAAAATGGCGGAGCAAAAGTTCGCACAGGAAGTGCCAAAAATTGCAACTTTGGAGAGCTATAAAATCAGTTTGAATTGACCAATTTCAATTTTGTTTGCGGCAAATAGATCAGGAAAGTGAGTACTATAAAATAAACCAATAAACAGTAGGTCTAAAAATTCGTTGCATAAGCACTTTAAAGCCCTAACAAGATATGTTTTGACCTATATGTCCATAGCAATGTTCATGTTTCTCCTTAACATTTGTCTAAATGCTAGGGACCAGAGAGAGGTAAAATTTACAACATGCACAAATGCCTCTGTCCAGTAGTTTCTAAAATTGAGTTGGGCAAATATTGGCAATAGTAAGACCCAAACTGTTTCCTGCAGGAGTTCATCTCCTACTTTACTAGCAGTTATGTACGTGTCTAATAGTGGGACAAACAATGAAAACATCTGCTGGTGATATAGGTGAGAATTATCACATTCACAACAGCTTCGTAACCATGTTTTAAACTTGCTCAGTAAAACATCATTATGATTCCCCTTCTTTCGCAGAGCGGCAGTCAATTCCTCTTGTGATGGAAACTCAACAGAAGGTTTGAACTCTTGGACCGCAGCAAAACCGTATGCTTGGCATCACTTAAACACTTTCTGGTTCGACTTATTCTTTTTCAATCACTACTGATCGATGATGTCAAGACGATTTTTTATTTGACTCACGCATGCTCTACAAGCATAAAAATAGAACCAAAAACTTCAGCGTTCCAAGAACTATTTAGATAGCTATACTTCTGTGATAAAAAGTCTAATAACACATGATTTTTCCTGGTCTAAAAGGTTTGGTGTTGACATTTGCATACAATTATAATCTAATTATATATTCAATAATACATTATTATCATTTTAGCCGAGGGGCAAATCACTGATTTAAATCACGTACACCTCCAGAAAAATCACAAAAATTTTTTTAAAAAATCACAAAATCACGAAAAAAATCACGAAGATCAAAAAATCACAGAAAATCAAAAAATCAGAGCGAAAACTTAAAAATCATGGAAAAAATAAAAAAATCAAGGAAAAAAATCAAAAAGTCAGGGAAAAATAAAATATCTTTAAAAAAAATCAAAAAAATCATGAAAAAACAAAAAAATCACGAAAAAATCCCTCAGAAAATTGCGAAATTTGGTAGTGTCACGTGGCCTCTTTTATAAATTCTTCTTCGATCTTCAAAATGGTGGATTTAGTCGAGGATTTACTGGCTGAGGACTGTCGACAAGAAGATCAGGATCTTATATGTACAGGTTTGTCCCAAATTTTGTTAATAACAAAACGAGTCGGCAAGAATGTTTCGATTCTCTTCAGCAACTAGCCTAATTTTATATGTATTTATGTATTTTACTTCCCATATATTAATATGCAAAATATCTCCCATATCTCCCCACGTGAGAGTGCGATTTTGATTAACAAATGTATTTATATTAATCTTGGTGTATTTGGATTATACAGGAGAAACAGTGAAGGAGGCCTTGGGAGAAACCACTGTTTGTTGTTCTTGTGAGGTACTTAAGAAAGAAATCAGTGATTTAAAGGTGATTTCTCATTTTCTAAACCTTGGTATATTCTATAAGAATTCTCGCATAAACCCACATGGCACATATTCGCTTTAATATTAGGTACCTTATGCCGAGCCTTATGCAAATTGAGATGCAAATTTGCAAACCGTTTCAAATACATAGTATTATTGTATTTCCTTCCAATAGAACATATTATTTAATGGAAGGAAATTTGTAGGAAATTTCTAAACATGTCAATAATTTAGTTGATACTGTATCAATCTACCAAAAATCTATTTGAAAACTTCTCAACAAAACAATAGTCCGCCGTAGTTGAAAATAGTCAATAACAACATTGCCTCAAAATTTCTGTTCACAGAATTCAAAGAAACAACCGGTAGCTTTGACTACTCTTCCAGAAGAAATCTGGGATATTCTTCCCCCCAAAGCCAATTATTTGAAAAACATGCTAAAGTTTTGTGGCTATGAAACTGTTGATTCCATCATAAGACTTTCACAAGATGGTGAACTGGAGAAAGTGTTTTCTTTCATGAAGTCAATGAGTGACCTTGTAGAAGATAAAGAAGCTGTCTTTGGAATTTTTCATAGAAATCCTGAACGGCTTGTTTTACTGCCAGGGCTTCAGGCAAGTATTTTCTTTCAGTTGCAATTATCAACAAAAAACTTATGTATTTATAAGACTATTCTTAAAATGTTTTTCTACACGCGGTTCTTGACAAGTTTATCAGTGAAGTGACTAAATACAATGAAAAAGTCAAACGCGAGATCAAACATAAGGCACCTCCAAGTGACTTTCCCCAGAAAACAAAGAAAATAAAAACTCATGTCACTACAATACCCTCACAAGAGTCATCCAGTGCACTTAAAGGTAGTATCGA
This sequence comes from Phenganax marumi, assembly GCA_025400095.1. Classification (NCBI taxonomy): domain Eukaryota; kingdom Metazoa; phylum Cnidaria; class Anthozoa; order Malacalcyonacea; family Clavulariidae; genus Phenganax; species Phenganax marumi. Next base: position 5,103 of record JAODVM010253273.1, on the reverse strand, counting down.
TTTAAAGAAAGTAGAAACCTGACTTGTAAATTGGTTTCAAAAGCAGACAGCCAAAATCAAGGAGAAATATGGTATTTCAGAAAATGACAATTTCGCAATGAAGAGTCTTTTTTCCTTCAAGGTGAACACTAGTATTAACATTAAAACTTGTAACAATTTAGAATAGTCATAGGTGTTGCTGTAAACTGAAGTTTCAATGTTTTTGGGTTAATTTCAATGAAACCTGTCCCAATTCACCTGTAACTACAACACTCACAATCTTACATATCTGATTTTAGAAACAGTCAGATGGGATTCAATTTGCCTGTGGTAAATGCAAGAAGACCATAATGGTATATTGCAAGGAAGGAACAGTTTCTCTATCAAACGTCCAAAGGCATTTTTCTTCAGACAAGCTATGTAAGACGCAAAAGAACCAGCTGAGAATCGACTTTTCAACAGCAAGTACTAGTTCTGAAGCACTAGAACCAACATCTAATCTAATTGACCTTGAAGGTATTATACACCAGGAATCTTTTGAAACTATGAACGCTTTATACCGTTTCATTATTTAAACTGCACAGTGATATAAACCAAATCAACTCAAGTATACTGTATACAGGCTTATGTTGTCTGATGTCATTGTGCTTTAAACTTTCCAACTTCAATTTACAGAATGTGGTGATGATGTTACGATGAACAAGAATGATGGCAACACCCAAGTAAGCACATGCTTTCGCATTATAACAAACTTCATCTAAACTAAATTAGTCCTCTTTTTTGAAAACTTTAACACGGGCTGGGAACAAGAAGTATATAATTTCATAGATATTTATGTTTACTACCTCGGGTATATACCTTAAGTTTACTAGCCCCATTAATTTATGACCTCTCTCTAACATACCGTTTTTTCTGCATATATTATAGCATTCAAATGTTACCGCCATCAGTTCAAAAAACTTGTGAAAGCCCGCTGGTCAAGTAGGAGTTATAGAAGACAGCGGGCTTTGCAAAACGCTGCCGATTGTCCTGGACAGTTGAAAATTACGGACTTTTTTGATGTTGATACAGTTGTTTCGTTTATTGAACAAAACAGTCAAGCCCGAGACGAAATATCTGAAATATGTGGCGGTGAATGCTCTAATGAAACAATTAATCCTCTCCTTTTAAAGTTAATGGAGAATGCCAAGTCGAACGCTGGGAAAACAACAGGAAGCCGTCATGATCCCATTATCGTTAAAATTGCATCAGCACTATATTGTTTGATTGGAAAAGCGTCCTACGAATTGTTGCAAGTTAACTTAGGAACTGCATTGCCTTCTGTTTCCACACTTCAGAGAAGTATTGGTAAAAGTGAGAAAATAAAGGAAGGTGACTTCCGGTTGATGAGCTTTCTCGTCATTTAAAGAATTGGAATGCGCCAAACGCAGTTCATATTCATCTCGACGACACCAGAATTCTTCAGAGAGTGGAGTACGACGATGTAACAGATCGATTTGTAGGTTTCTGTCTCCCAATTGACAAGGATGGATTACCACAGGGAGATGCGTTTGTCATGCAAAGTTTCGAGGAGATCAAGGATGCAGTTAATACAAGAACCACAGCATCTTACGCGCATTGCATTGTGGCGAAGCCCCTTACAACGGTAACACCTCCCTTTGTATTACTTGCGATGGGAACAGATTCAAAGTATAGTTATGATGTGATCATGCAAAGATGGGAACATATCGAGAAGGAATTAAGTAAACGAAACATCCTTGTCATATCAAACGGAAGCGATGGTGCTGGCCCATTTCTGAAGGCAATGCTACAGAAATCGAAATTGTTTTGTATTTCCAACGTCTCAAATGTTCCTCCAGAGTGGGAATTTTACATAATGCCTAGTCTACACAAATGCTCTCTTTGTTCACAAGATATGATCCACTTGCTGGCGAAGTTGCGAACACGTCTCCTAACTCCGTCAAACCTGTTGTCTATAGGAACTGAAACGGCTTGCAGAGGTCATTTAACAGAACTTCTTAAAGAATTTCCAAAAGCACAGCATGGCCTTACACATCGGGCCATTGATTCGCGGGACAAGCAGAATTATTTGAGCATTGAACTTCTAGTAAAACCATCAGTTGAGATCTGTCTAGGCAACCTTAATGCATCACTGAAAACAAGAGGAACAGTGATTTACTTGAACATGATGCGCGACATGAGAGATGCGTTCTTCGACAAGTCATTAGGGCCTCTGTGTCGTTTGTTTAAAATGTGGAAATCTGTGTTCTTTTTGCGAATATGGAGGCGTTGGCTTAAGAAAAATGAGTGTACAGAGGACACTTACTTTGTGTCTAATAATGCTTACTTATGTGCCGAGCTTAATGCACACATGTTGCTCAATTTGGTGTACAACGTTGTTTTTGGCTTTTTCCCCTTGAAGCGTTAAGAGTTTGGTGTTCCGGATCTCAAGCATGTGAACAACTATTTCACCTGTTGCGCTCAATGACGCCAACATTTTCGACAATAGTTAATTTCACAATGAAAGGCACCCTGAATAGGATTCACAAACTGCAGTTTCTAGCTACGGCAGAGTGTGACGATCGAATACTATTTCCACGTGTTAAAAGACGTATCCTTCAGGTCAAGGAAGAATCTGAGAACACTTTGACAATTCCATCCATAGAAGAAATAACTCAAACTATTCGTGACGCGAAAAACAAGGCAGTTGATTTAGCCAAATCCTGCAATATTGATTTGGATTCATTTGACGACAAAGATCTGCTCATAAGTATACAAGAGGCTGTAGATCATGCTGTGGCAAATGACGGAGAAACAGAGGAAAGCCTACCCGAACACACCATTACGACAAAAGGCACAACCGACAGTTCATTGTCCACTGCAAATCCTGAGAGTGAAAGTTTGACAAATCAAGAAATTGTTACCATCAGAGAAGATTTATCGCAAAATAAGATTGCGTAAAACATCTGGTAAAAGTAGTGTTTTTCCGTCTTATGAAGAATTGGACAGCTCGGTGTCATCAAAGAGCAAATCCTACAGAATTTCGAAGCCACAGAGTAAAGGGAAAGAGAAGTCACCGTTTGTACTTTACGAAAGTACATACATTCGGAAGACAACAGCGTTGTATCTTCTTCAAGAAAATACTCAACTATCAGGTGATCGCTTGCTTCGGGTTCGAGCTGTTCAGCCTGAACATGTGTATGTCGGAAGTCAGCAAGATGTGTGCAGTAGCAGAAAAAGTATTGCATCGGGTGACTTGTGTATTTTTAAAAGAGTTGATTGTTCTGAGTGTTTGGTGGGCAGAGTGGTACAATTTTCGTACTTGTCAGAAACAAAGAAGCAAAGGCAATTTTCCAACGGAAGTGTTGATTTGGAGAAGGCTTCTGCCAGCAATATCGGGGTCTACGCAAACTGGTTTTATGCAGTTAAACCAAGTGAAAGCCAGAATGAGAATCACGGAGATAGGGTAATCGCTTTCCGACCGGTAGAACTACAGTTCACGTGTGGTTACCTGAGTGTGGAGAATTACGTCGCGACGATCCATCCGTCAGTTGTGGTGGACAGTGTAAATTACTCCTTTTCAATTGCGTTATTTGCTTTAGAACAGATTCTACCCAATTGGCGCAAAAGGCTATCTTTCCAGTTGTGATGTTCTTTTAGTATAGTTTGTAAAAATCGATTAAAGTTGAATGTAAGTCGTGTGTCTTCTGTTAGGTAAACAAGTAGTGATAGTTCCGAGGAAAGTTTATGCATAAAATCGCGAAAATTATTTTAAAAAAACACGGGGGAAAATTTTAAAATCACGAAAAAAATCACGAAAGAATCAAAAAATCACGAAAAAATAAAAAAATCACGGAAAAAATCATATGATTTTTTTATCTCGTACACTTTTTTTTTGAGTGATTTGCCCCTCGATTTTAGCCTTTCTTTTGCCCAAACTGTGTCAAATATACTCGTCTTTTCCTTTAGGGATATATTCAGAACCTTTCTCACTCTTCACATGCGAGAATTTGAGGAAAAATTGATAGATTTTAGCCATTTTACGGACAATATATAACATTGGGTGTGATTTCGCATGTCTGGCATTTGCTATTTGAGATCTTTGGAAGCTCATATCTCCGCAGGGGTGCATCGTATCGAGTTAAAAATAGCACCATTCAACTCAGCATGATGTAATTGTCTATCTGGCTCCTTTGCATAGCTCTCAGTCTATCTTCGGAGCAGCTATTGCATATTGCACAATCTAATCCAAGCGTGTGAGAGGTCAAGTTGAATTTGAAAATCGTAAACAGAGATGCTTCCATATGCTCTATCAATTTGAAACTTTCTATGGACATTCTTTTTTATATAACCTATAACTTTTCTGTACAATGTTAGTACTTTTTTGAAAAACTGAGCTTGCTATTTACATTTATTTGAACATATTGACTAAAACTTTAGGCAAATCTTGAATTGATGCAAACTTTTTGCATAAAATTTTATTTTGTGTTGCGACAAGCTATATATCATTTTAAAGCGGAAACAGTCAGCTTTAAAATGGCAGTTGTTTCGCTGACAGACGACCACTGAGCTGTATATATTATCTGGAGGGAGTGCTCTCGCCTCTCGTCATTCAACAAAATGTAACCACCAAGATGGCCGATTTTGAGTGAAAATGCTCTATATTGGACTTAAATTTTCATGGTATCTACCACTGGCCAAGGCTCGGGTTTGAGCCCGCTACCCATTTTGCACCCTCCTGGATTTGAGGAAAGTTTTATACAAAGATTTTTGCCAGAAACACATGTTGCCCCATTATTTACAGCTACTTGGTCACTTTAACGGCATTTAATATGATGAATTGTTGGAAAGACAACACTAGGATGATGATCAGACAGGTACTGCCCTGTTGCCAAGCTGTACTTTGTACAAACATTATTTCTTGTTCTATTTAAATTTATGAAAAATGATGCAGGTAGGTAAATAGCATTCCTTGAACTATACTGGCCTTTTAAAGTGCTTGAAAATTGATCAAACACATCAGGTTACAGCATGTATTATGCAAGGGGTAATGTCCCATTGAGAGAAGTGCAACATCCAAGATTGTGATGGCATTGTTTAACAACTCAGCCACACTGCCACAGA
>JAODVM010253162.1:0-12658 GCA_025400095.1 Phenganax marumi | reverse complement strand
GATGGTCACTTCTGAATATTAAATTCAGTGCGACAGTTTCCAAAATTAAAAACTTCAACATTCAAAGCCACTGGGCACCTATGAACCAATCTTGCAAAGCTTTTTCTTATGCGTCTTCATCAGCGTTTGCCTTTTGAAACTTTGCGCTATCCTTGGATCCCTAGTTCATGATATCCAGGGCAATTAACAAGGTCGTATCAGTAACAAAACAAATTAATGTCTAATCAGAGGAAGGATAATGAAACATTCTCTAGACATGAAGCTTATAGCGCTTGTTTAAATTATGTTATTAGTAATATAATGGGACAATTTGTGCAAGTGTTTTCGTAATTTGCATATCATGCCACAAGAAAAACGATGAGTTGGTCAATAAAAAAAGTGCTTGGCAATTGCCTGATGAGTTTTGGTGTATCGGGGCCGCATCAGAGATTTGTCTAACTTTGCATTGTAGCCACATTATCTAAGTATCAATAGTAGTGATGCAAAGCTAACTGCTCATTTCAAGCAAAAACTTTGACATTTTTAAAAGTGATGTTTTAAATTAAATGTCTGTATCTTAAAACATGGTGGAAAAATTAAAATGCTATATATCAACACACATGTAAGCTTTTCTCGGATGCGGCAATCTTTATTTCATTATAACATCTTGTATAGATTTTTCCGCTGCAAGAAACAAAGCAGACTATAATTTTTTGGGGTACTGAGTTTGCTATATTGCTCAGATTAAAACAGTTATTTATGATTATGAAGAGAAACATCTGACAAGTCTAATACAGGCAAATGTTTTTGTTTATTGAGTGTGTTCCCCTTGCAGTGTGCTTCAAATTTTTGCAATGCAAAACTCAAAATGAAGCACATTGCCTCTTAATGAATCAGTGTTATTTGCATTTTGTCTTCCTATAAACAGATAATTGATTTGTTGCCTACTTTGTTCTCTTAGTTGTCAAGTAAGAAGGAGTCTGGAGCCAAAAAGTCAGCTGCATCTGGTTCCACCATGTCTTTCAAAGATGAGGAGGTTATGAAGGAGCCTGAGATGACGGTAGGTTTTTTTTGTAAGGCCTGGTGGCACAGTGGATTTAGACATTTAGCCAATTTGTATCCTGGGCAATGGATTCATACTTGCTGGCAGATTTTTACTGCCTTTGATGGAATTGGAGCTTCTAAACTTCATAGCAATAATCCCAGTAGGTTATTTGTGCAAATGGTTTGCAAGCAGCAGGCTATAGCTCACAAAATATTGGCATAAAATCGATTGAGTCTGTAAGAGTAATTCTTTTCATTTGATATGACATAAAATTGGAAATCAGCATTTGAAGGGTTTTTCTTGCAACAAGAATGTGTTTTTTAAATAGTGCCTTTGGAAGTGGAGGATAGCTTAAATGGCTTCGGATCGGATGTTTTGTGAAAAAAGTGAAGTAGCTACGTACTATCTGCTGATAAAACCTAGGGACACATTGTCACATAAAGCTTGAAAATGAGTTATACAAGCATTCTCCTGGTCAACTGTTGATTGAAAGTAGTCATTTTGGAAACTTATTTGATTCCTTTGCAAAAGTGCATGCAGTAGCTATGGGTTTTCATTTGTATGTATGCGACTGGTTGCATCATAACTATTAATTTCGTGGATGGAAGGTACTGTGACGGCTAGAAACAAAAAAATCTGGCATAGCTATCTCATACGTTTGGAAATCTTTTTATCATGATTCTTCTCTAGTAATTTCACTGGAACAACTGAACACAGTGAAGAATGTAGAACCCGTCAGAAAAAAATATGTTGAAATCTAGTAAATTACTGAAAGAGCAACACATAAAGATACAGAAGCCCAATGAATATGAAATTTTTGTAAGAATGTCAGATTATTAATCAAAATCTTTTGTGAAACTAATTTTGAGACAAATGATAGCGATATTAATTTTATTCTGTTACAACGACGTTTCATTGCTTTATTAAGATTTCTAATTTTAAACTTAACGGTGCAGACAGTCATGTCACATGATCAAATAATAAGCATACAATTTTTAATCTTGCACAGGACGCATTACATTAACAATATTAGGCATAGTATACAGAACAAAGGACACATATACAACAAATTAGCAAATTTACATTAAGTAAAGAGCTTAGAACATATATAATCCGATTGAGTGTTTAATGATGGTTTTATTTCCCTAGTATACAGCATCTCGTAGAGAAGGCACTTATGTTTGCCACGGCACTTGCGTAGAATTGAAAAGCAGGTTTTCAATCTGTGATGGACTTTCTCCATGATTATCAATCACATGTTTTCCTACGACTGAATTCTTGTGTTCATCAAAGCGTTGATGTAGGTTTCGACAAGTATAGCCAACATAATCTGCATCACACAGATCACATTTAAATTTGTAGACAACGCATTGTTGATTCACAAGAAGTGGCTTTGCTTCTTGCAACTTGACATCATCACTAATCTTTCTGCTGGTAAAAACCCATTGTAGAGTTTTCCCTATCAATGATCCAAGGCCCGCAAGCTTTCTTCGTACAATATCAGCTGATTTTTGGTCCTTAAAAGGCAAGACAAGGCAAACCACGTTTTTCTGGTGATCCGACATGTTTTCTTCAATCGTTTTTGCTGTTCGTCAACAAATCTTGAGATTACAGCATCAATAAGTCCTAGAGGGATTGGAGATGGACAAAAACTTTTTTCAAATGTTCGCATTCATCGACAAAATGTTTCCATGACGATGACAAAAGGAAAGCACGATTCAACATGGTGGTTATAAGTGATCGTTTGTATTTTTGATGCACATGACTCTGGTGGTGTAGAAGAAGACCACTGTTGGTTTCATATAAACTTTCATTTCAATGTGATCGCCTTTCCTTATTGCTTCCATACCGAGAAATGGTAACCTGACATCAACTTCGCATTCCATTGTGAGCTTCACATACTCGTGACAGTAGTTCAGAGTATGGAGGAAGTCTTCGGTTGCGGTTAGACTCCAAATTGCGTTGTCTACAAATTTAAATGTGATCTGTGCGATGCAGATTATGTTGGCTATACTTGTCGACACCTACATCAATACATTGATGAACACAAGAATTCAGTCGTAGGAAAACATATAATTGATCATCATGAAGAAAGTTCATCACAGATTGAAACCTGCTTTTCAATTCTACGCATGTGCCGTGGCAAACATGAGTGCCTTCTCTATGAGATGCTGTATACTAGGGAACTAAAACCATCATTAAACACTCAATCGAATTCTATATGTTCTAAGCTCTTTACTTAATGTAAATTTACTAATTTGTTGTATATGTGTCCTTTGTTCTGTGTACTATGCCTAATATTGTTAATGTAATGTGTCCTGCGCAATTTTAAAAATTGTATGCTTGCGCAAATTATTTGTTCACGTGACATGACTGCCTGCACCGTTAAGTGTAAATTTAGAAATGCTAATACTCATTTTAACTTGAAAATGATGCAAGAAGCATCGAAACGCCGTTGTAACAGAATAAAATTAATATCGCTATCATTTGTCTCAAAATTAATGTCAGATTAATTTTTTTTTTCATTGAAATTTAAGTGTGAAGCTGCTTTAAATCAAAAATCTTTTTGCAGTCTTCTAAATGACAGGAAAATTTGAAAGTTTTGTCACGTTTGTGACATCTACCCTACAATACAATACAATATACAGCCAGGGATCCATATCCACAGAATTTATCTAAATCTCTGCTGGCAGATAGCAACTGTTTAGGCTCAAATTTGCCAATAAACTTGGATTTGTTATCCTTTATTTGCTGGCATATCTACACTGGGGTGTCCATTTGAGAAGAGTCCAAATCTGCCAGGACACCAGGACACCTGAGGGGTGACTTTACTGTTTCAATTGCAACTCTGCAAAGTATTGAAGAGATCTTTATTGATGTTGTGTTTTAGCAATTTTCATTGCTGACCGCAACTAGACAGGAATAACAATCCATCCATTTTCATTCAGCAGTCTGAATTGGCTAACCAAAATTGCACCATGTGTACTTGTTTATAGTTTTAGTTAATTTCAGGTTGTTTCTCTCATCGTGCATTCTGTAACGTTTATTTTTGATTCAGCATTTAAGCCAATAAGAGTGCTAGTTTATGAAAAATGGGTATTAGTAAGCAATTGATGGACAAAGCTGAGCATGACACAATGATTTTTGAGAGTTATATCAGTGTTGTCCACCAAAGTAAAACTGACTTTGATAACATTAACGAAGGTTTCAGTAAACTTGTTATTATGGTAGTCTCCAATAATTGTTTTAATTCTTTACTACTTCAAAGTATTGACTGGTAGACTTTATTCCCAAGGGAACAGGTTTCTAAAGTAGTTCATCCATATTCATTGAAGTTAAAGCCTGCTACTCACGTGAAAAACTTGCTGAGCTAATGGCCGCGCATTACAATCAGCTGAGGAAGTTTCTCTGGTGTGCGGACAATTTTGGTGAGGATTTTGTTGTGCATGGCATTGATGAAAATATCTGCCGTGTTTCATATTTCTCACCTCTTGTGTAATAACCCTCATTGTCTGCGCGCTGTGCGTGCTTAATGCTCAAGCTTCCTGAAAAAATTAACCAATAAAAATTCGCCATTTCTCACATGATATATTTGAGTCAAAATGGTGACGAGAGAAGAAAATAATGTGAATAATATGATGAATGAAGTTCTTTTAGAAGACAAGGTTGTGGAAATATGGCCTGATTACCCATGCTTATATGACTTGAGGTCTACTGACTTTAAGAATAGAGATATGCGACAACAAGCATTAGGAGATATGGCTAGAAAGTTAGTCCAAACAGGTACATAAATTAAAAGTTGAAACACCTGTTACACATTTAATGATTAGCATATTCATAAACAGTCCTTTTATTTCTTATTTTGGTTCGATTGCAGGACACCACAACATTTCTATATTTTTATTTTATCATGTTTCAGTTGACTGGGTGAAGAAGAAGTTGAGGTTACTTCGAAATATTTACATGAAGGTAATAAAATAGCTCCCAAGTGGCAAAGCATGCAAAAACCCATCCAAACGAACTGTGTGGGTACTAAAGAAACTCCAGTTCCTACATCCACATGTAGCGACTAGATCAACAACATCAAACTTGGATCCAGTATGTTTAATACTAATAAAGCATATTATTCTAACATCTCTACCTCTAGGACTTGTGTTATACAAACGTTTTAGCAAGATGTTCATCTATAATTTTCAACGACTTGCCATATAATCTTGCCATAGTACAGCACCATAATTTGACGACAAATATTTTGCTATGTCTTCTCGTTGCTTTTTTGCGCATTGTAGTTGATTCCTGGCTGAGGCTGCAGCAAGCCCTTTTTGCAGTGGATCATGTCTCCAAGCACTGTATATAAACTGAAATTTATCAGTGTCCTGAAAATCAAGAGCACTTTTATAGTTGTGCATGTTGTTTTCAACCATGAAGTTATGAAGACAGCAGGAAGCTAGAACAAGGTCAACTACCTTGTCAGGACTAAGCTTTATGGTTGTCAAAACACCCTAAATCTGTTCGCCAATATACCAAAAGCATTTTCGACTACTCATCGTGCTCTGGATAAGCAATAGTTAAAAACTCTCTTAGGTTTGTCCAAGTTTCTAGGTGGATATTGCTTCATGATCTTGTTGCTCAGTGGAAAAGCATCATTTCAAACAATATGATAGCAGAGTTTGTTTGTTATTCCCTCTATTGTCTCAGGATGAGGCAAATTCAGAGTGCCATTCTGTAATGCCTTCTTGAGTAAAGATTCTCCAAATATACCAGCATCGCCAGCTCGACCTGATAGTCTCACATCAACATATACAAATTTGTAGTTGGCATCAACCAAAGCTAGGAGAATGCTAGAAAATTGTTTGTAATTGAAGAATTCTGATCTGGTTTCTTCTGGTTTGCTGAATAGCAACATGCTTTCCATCAAGAGCACGTAAACAACATGGGTAATTCGATTTGCATTGGAATTCCTCAGCTATTTTTAACCATTTCCCTTAAACACATGGAGCCTAGAACTGAGACAGAATCAGAGTAGAATAATACTAATAATACTATTCTTATGCCACTTGCATAATCATTATTATTGAATGTCTTTGCAGACACCAGCAGAAACAGTGAGCGCTGTTGACAATGAGATAGATCCTTTTAATGAAGGCAAAGAGGATGATGAAGATTCTATTCTCCAAAAAGAGATTGTGAAGTTGATGATAATACACCACATCAACAAAATTACCAATGAAGCCAAGGCCTAAATCTATGGAAAGACAAACTTATGAAGTAGAACTTCAAATAATGAAAGGAACAATAATGCCCCCAGTAACAAGAAGGCCAAGAAAACTGTCGATGATGGAGAATGTGATTCTTTTAGAAGCTGTTTGTCAGAGGCATTGCGAAAGGTGGACGCTGAAGTCTGGCATGTTGTACAATATCATGTGAACAATATTCTTTTCCAAGCGCAAATGGGAAACTTGGGCAAAGGTTAACACCAGATGGTTCCACAGCAACAGCCATTATTCCCACCCCAGCAATTTTCAACACAAGTCCAACAACAGTTTTTCCAACCACAAGAAAGCCAACAGTCACCACATTTGTGGAAATAATGGCTGGAGCCCATAAACATTTATGGTTTTAGATACCGACGTTTGAAAATGGTAGAACTTTGTTTAACTGAGTCAATAAGCGGTTTATAGATTCCTGTTCTTTAACACATTAAGGTGCAGAGTGTTCTCATTGACAAGTGCAATGGCCTGACATTGAGCAAATATAAATAGAGCGCATTTGGTCCCTTTGCTGTTTGAAGGGGTTAATTTGGTTTGGTTATTGTTCAGATTACAGATTATTGTGTGCAATGTAATGGCCAGTATTGTTATTAGAAATACCTGTAGATAGTTGTCTTTCATTACCTTATATAATGCTCGACATGTTTCATCAACTGTATTTGAAATCGTTCGTTCCCCAACTTGGTCCTGGAAGGACAGACTTCTAAAAGTCTCTCCTGAAGAAATCAAAATGATAGATAGTACTACTGTAAAATACCCAAAGCACTTAGCACCAATTGCTCTATGGTGAAATGATGTTAAAGCTGATAAATCGGTGTTGTGTTCAGTTACCTAGCTGTTGCAAGGAATCTTATGTTACTGCAAGTCGCTCCGGAGGGCTAATACTAGTTTGCATTATGGTATCTTTTTTTGTGCATAATTGGGCCAACCATGTTTAAAATTTTATTAAAAGCCTTGATATCTAGTCTGTGATACTACTTGAACTTTCTGGTTCCTCAGCATTTAGTTCCTGAGGAGGAAATTTGCATGATGGCCATCCTTGGTCATGCCTTGGCCATCACAAAATCCAATTCTTTGTCCACGTTTGCCGACATGCAGCCGTTCTGCGATGACAGTGACGTCACGTCAACAAAATAAAAAGAAACGCCATTTCACATAGTCCCGCCATTTTTGTTGCTCTATACTTTTTGCCGTGAGAAATTTTCTCAACGTGTGTGTTGAAATTGTTTTGCTAAGCTGATGGCTATGGGCAGCCGTTAGCTCAGCAACTTTCTCTTGTGAGCAGCCAGGCTTAATCAGAAGTATAGCTAGCCTGTAGCTATTTAAATAACTGAATAACTATTCCATAACAAGCAGCATTCTCAATTCGATGAACTTAGTCTTGTTGAACCACACAAATTTACAGCAATATATTTTTTTGAGCTTTCTCATACCATTGGGTACTAGCTGCTGCAGGCATTGGGAGCATCTGGTGTGTGCTATGATTGTTTTGGTTGAATTTTCATCCAAATACATGTTGCATGTTTAATATGTCACCACATTGAACTGTGTAATTGCAGATGAAAATTGGGAGTTTTCTTTTCTTAGTCGTCCAGATGGGAAGCATTTATCACAGTCTCAATTATCATCTTCTGTTTCCTTATTCCAGAATCTTTAGTGTTCTTTTCTGTTTTTTTTCATTCGATAATGGTCATTTTTTTGAGGAGCTGTGTGGAAATATCGTTAGTAACTTAGTGAACCTAAGCAAAAGATATACTTGATATTTATGCCATATTTTCGTTTCAGATAGAGGCTCATAAATTTTTTGTCTTGGCGCACTTTTTGCAAAGTCTGAGAAACTATGTATTACAATCGTTATTTGAATTATTTTACAAATGAGTATGGGCTCAATTGTGTACTGTAGTGTAAGTGACGAAGAGTTGCTTTGTTGGTTTTCTAGCCAGATGAAGTCGATGCTAAAGCTGAAGAACTTATTCCTGCAAATATTCGTGAACAACTGGGCAGTACAAATTGGAAGGATCGACTTGCAGGAATTGAAGCCCTCGCACAGGTATAGAAATGAAGTTAGCAGTTATTCCAGCTGGAGACATGAGTTGAATTGTCAACCAAGGCTTGCACAAATGTTTTGCGCCTGATATTATACTGAGTCAGTATTCAAGACCAAGAACTCCAAATTTATTTTCTGTTATTGAGTGGAATAAATTTTTATCATTGCAGTGCTAAAAAACGTTTTTGCCAGGCGGCATCTGATATCTGTTTGATTTCTGTACATTGTTCAATGTCACCATGAGAATAATATAAAGCATTTTGTATGACTAATTTCCTGATAATTAATAAATTATTTGAGACCTCAAGTAGCATTTGATTGAACTTATAAAACAATTTTTAACAAACGTTCTGTGGCAATTTTTAATGATCATTACTTGGTTAGTGCGAATTTGCTTACTTTTAAGTTGAAATACTGGTGGTAAAGCTTGGTGTATAGTTTATATATTGGGAAATTACTCCAGTAATTTCTGAATATCTAAACTGCATCATCATGTATGGAATAATTGATAGAAAACCATCGGTACTTTGACATTAATAGGTCTACTGAACTTGGCCAGACATGTGTGAAAACTGTGTCGTGTTACCCTCTTGAAATAATGTTGTCCTTCTTTTCAATAGTGGGCTATTCCTGGTAGTATGTAATTCCTGTTTCTTTACTCAGTTTGTGGATGAAATTGACCCAAAAACTTTGCCTGCTCAAGTCTTGATCAGAACTTTGGCTAAGAAACCAGGTTGGAAGGAAAGCAATTTTCAGGTAGTTTCATGTTTCCTTTTCTCGCATCCTTTTCTTCCACTTAGTGCTGTATATAATGTATAAACAAAGGAAATTGAATTTTGGTGAGTCAATGTCTGTTTGATACTTAGTTTAACAGTCTGTTTGGTGCAGGGAATGAACCTTTTGCTTTCTAATGGTATATGTTTTTGTGTCATTATGGCAAGAAATAATCATCTCTGTGGCATCAAGAAGGATGTCAAAGTGATGTTTGTAGTCAAGTGTAGTGTTTTTTTAATGCAGGGAAACCTTTTGTTGTGAAGCAAAATTATTTGTTGTTTTTTAATGCAGCTTATCAAAAATGCAACTGTATAAGTTTAAAGTGATTTGGATATTAATTTTCATTCATTATGGGCTCTGTTCTCTGTAGAAGAAAAATTCTGATTCGACTAACATTTTGTAACTGACGAATATTCAGTTGTGTCTGTGCGTATTGTTGTGAAAATAGTAAGTGTGAAAACCATGTAGTCTTTTTTCTGTTTGGTGAAAATTAGGTTTTGGAAGGTAATATTTTGTATACAGCAGTCTGTGTGAGATAGTATTTTCTGCTGCACTTACATGGAATTGCTCTAAATGGGCTGATTTCCAAATAGAGAATCGCATGGACTTATAACATATGAGTCTCTGTAAAAATTTTATTGCTATAGATCGATAATAATCTTTATCTTTACTGATTTATGGACCATGTATACTTCATAAAAATTAAAAGATGAGATTTTCTCAAACACACAAAAGAAATCTCATTAGTGATTCTCAAATTTATAATAGTTGCAGAAAATTATTGGATTTTCGATCTATGAATCCCTGGATAACTCAAGTATCATAACTATGCTTGTGTATGAATTTTAAAAGATATACTGTAAGAAATTTATTTGTGCTACCTAAACTTATCTTTCTCATTGTAGGTTTTAAAAAACAAGTTTAATATTTGTGCCATAATTGCAAGTAACGCTCCATCGTTCTCCAAGAGAAGTGCATTTTATGCCATATCGGGGCTTGTCGACAAGATTGGTGATATCAAGGTTAGTAGTTGTCGGAAAACAAGTTCAATGTTTCCGCTGTTATTGCAAGTAATGCTGCATTGTTCTCAAGGAGAAGTGCATTTTATGCCATGTCTGGGCTTGTCGACAAGATTGGTGTTATCAAGTTTAGTAACTATCTTTGTTCTTTGATGTGTTGTACCTTAAAGATTTGCTAAGATTATGTTTGAAATTTGTAAGCCTGCAGCTCATATTTAGGCCAGTTTACATGGCGATTATTTTTACCGTGATTTTCCACTTCTTACCATATGTAATTGAGTAAGTTGAATGGTGAGTGCATTTGCAAAATTGTTGGACCAATTAAAGTCTCCAGTTACCCATTCCATGACATTGTTCAACACTCAAAGTTGCATAAAAAATTGCTTGTGTAAATGAGCCTTTAGAGTCCATAAAGGATATCCTCTCCTTTGTGCTTTATTCACGAATTAATATTGTGTGTATGAAAAAATTTACAGCTAGAAATAATCCATGAAAATAAAGTGTATGTGAAATAGGCAAAAATGTTCAGAAACCCAAGTTTTTTGTCCTCTGCTACTTTTTTCACTGCAAAGTTTCTTTGAAACGTTTGCAGCAATGTCTTGAGTGGCATACAATGATAAGAGTCTGTCATGTAGTTGTACAAGTTATACAGTCAGCCATAGAGATAATCATATGGTCATACAGTCAATCATAGTGTAAACATTCCAGGAGTTGTATGCAGGTACTTCTTGTGCACATTTGAAAATGCTAGAAACTCCATGAGCACATACCTCCATTTTCTCTGAAATTGCCATGAGAGTGATGGAACATGTACTTCGTAGTGAAATATTAAATTGTTGCTGCCCAAGTGGCAGCAGTCATAGAAGTGAGACAAATATTATACACGGTAACAACATTATTTCTGCAGCTATATAATTGCTAAATTGCTGTTATAAAGCTAGAATATGTTATGAGTGTTTGCAGCATCAAAGAAATTGCAGTTCAAAAAATGGAAATTTTTTAAAATCAGTATTGAGTTCTATACTGGTGTTCTGTAGCATTGAGCTATCAACCCATTATTTTTATAAATAATACAGTTATCTGGTAAGATACAGCCAAACTTACCATTGAAATTAAAAAATTGTTTACGATTCATCCCATCCTAAGTAATAATAACTTATCCATACAGCACGAAAACAAATGTCTAAGTGTGAAGAATGTTGAAAATCAGTAATGATGGGCTTATAGCGAAAATTCACAGCTATTGTTTATTGGTATTAAATTCCAGACTTTTGTCTGGTGATACAGACTTGCATTAATTGTTGCAAATCACGTAACAATCAGTTGGCGATGAATTTTGTAGATGTATCATTGTCTACAAACTTGTGTTGTAATGAATATAGACTACAAATGGTCATTGAAAAGTTTGTGTTCACAAGTCAATGATATAGTGTTGCAATATATTATTGAATCTTGTGCTTATATCATTGTAATGGTTATAAAATTGTGGAGACTTGCAGCTCAGAAAAACAACTTCTTGGCATTGCATTTCTTGCTATCCTGGTACATTTATTACAGCTTATTGTACTTGAGCTGTAGAAACAAACAACATAAAAAGATGTGCGACTAAATTGGTGCACATAATCTGTACAGTATGCTCTATTGGCGAAGCAAAATCAGTACCACTTTTCTAAGCATCATTAACTGAAGTCTACAATTAAAACTGAGGACATTGCATGAAGCTTTAGTAGAGCCTATACACTGCACAGTGTACTGTAAAACTGTTGACTGCCACAACCACAGGCCTGTACATTCAAATACTATTCAAATGTGTGAAACGTACTAGTGTAGATTGTGATAATGCCATCGCACTCTATAACAGATCATGGTACATTGTGCATATTGTAGTAGAGTGTGCATGTGGTTGGATGTGCAGAGTGTGGCGTGGTCGAGTGTAGTGTAGTGTGCTGTAGAAATGTATTACACACATAAAACAACAGACAATTATCTCGCATGGGTAGTACTCAATAGCCAGGAGTTAGCAAACTGTAGCAGGTGAAATGTTGTAAAGATCTTCGAAATGTAGCCCTCTCCCTGAGATCTCTAGTTTAGAGTAAGACAGTTGTTACTGGAACCACGTTTTGTTACACTTGCTATAAAAGTTTCAGAAAATTTGGTGCTTTCTTAGGCAAATATGAAATCTTGAAAATACATTGTTATTCAGTGCAAAGTTTCTTTGAAACTTTGAAATCTTCGAAACTTCAAAACTTCGAACTTCAAAACATTGTATTGTGATGAATGGCGAAAAATTGACATCAGTCAGTCATACAGTCAGTCATACAGTCTTATTGTAAACTTTCTGGGGGGGGGGTGTATGCAGCTTTTTTTGTGCATATTTCTATTGAAATGTGCCAAAAACTCTATGAGTATGCACCCCCAAGCATTCAATTTTGGAAGTGTACAGCCAAAGGCAGCCCAAAACTTGAGTATAACTCGCCCCATTTCCCTTCCAGCGCACGCGCGCCTTTGAGTAATGACTTCATCT
>JAODVM010253161.1:0-29434 GCA_025400095.1 Phenganax marumi | reverse complement strand
ATCAACTCACCTGATTGTGTATGAATGCAGCCTTTCTTTCTCTTTGATTTCAATATTACGTTTCACCTGAAGTATAAATAGTAAATGTAATTAATCCTATTACTTTTATTACAATAATGAATAATTTATCTTCCCACCTGACTGACACCACAGCTTGGATTGAGATGCAAGACATGGACTACCGTCACAAGGCATTGAAGGGCAACATCAACATCATTTTCAACTAGCTTTGCTTTTGAGAGGACATCAAATATTGCTTCAATCGCTTCAGATGTTATTGCACACACAACACTCTCCTAAGTAAAAAAAAATCATCTACTGAACTATTTAAACACAAGGTACTTGTTAATTAGTAGCTCAGCTCTATTAATGACTCTCATCTACTACTCTAGTATACACTACAAGAAAGTGCAATTGTGCTGTCGTAATTTTATTGTTTCCAAAGCCTGACAATTTTATGTTTAAGAGATGTCTTTGTGCCAAAGTGGGTCCAGTATTACACCTTGTTTGAGGTTTTGAATACAGGATGTTGATATACAAATTTTTGATAAGAATTCTTAACACGTATGTTTGCTTTTGAGGAATTCCCATGGAAACCTGGCCAGCAAAAACGTTTCAATTAAATCTTTTAATGATTGTTTAACATCTGCAAGCATGTAGAAGCCAATGAATTATTCAGGAGAATTTAAAATGTTACACAGTCTACAAGATTAACTTTTACAAGACTAAGCATGCGTAGAACAGAGGTCTTTCATTTCTGTTTCAATAAAGGAAAAGTTCAAAATAAAAAATCTCCTTGTTCTTACTTAGCACCAGCTGGGCAATACTGGGAATACATTAGAATAAGGAAGAGCATTCTAATTTCCGTATTAAATAACGTTAAAACCTTTTGACGAAATAAAAGATGCGTAAAGATTAATAACATATTTCTAATTTGTTTACATTTATAATGCCTTAAAAGTACTACAGATTTGACGTATTAAATTACCATAAACATAGAGAAATATATACCCAATATTAATAAGTTATTAGCGGTCTACCTTCTCATCTTGACACAACTTTTGAAAGAATTCTGAAACAGAAATTGTAGCCATTTAGTTCCGCCTTTTCTGTAAAACATCACGGCATCTTAATTTTGTGTAAATAGACAGCTTGTAGATTGTTTTATCCGTTCCCTTTCTTGTTTCAAAATATGGCGGGAATTAACATTATCGAGAAAGTGCGCATGTGCGAGAACAGGACAGTTATAGACCCCTTTACTTCATGTAAACACAAGGATTACTCACAACTAAAGGGTTCAATGGGATCAAACTTTAAAGCGAAAGAAATTTCAGATTTCCTGGACTCAGCATACGAAAGAAAAACGAAAACTAAGACTGATTTCTTCAAAAAGTTCAAACCGAAAGATTTTAGGCTTTTTCAGCCTTTTTACATTCCTTACAGTTCTTATAGTTCTTTTTGAACACTTCTATATAAAATCTATATAATCAAGTTATTGCCTGACGATTGAATCTAGACTAATTAAAGATGGGCATTAATTAGTGAACATCCCGTTTAAACCTGTCCCAATTAGTGACAATAACATTGTTTGAATGAAAGATGATCACCTAGAAACGGCAAAAAATGAAACCTGAGGAATACCATTTGCAGATTGTAATCAGTTACACCAGCATGTTTGATCGAAAAAACTTTATTATTTTCGTGAACTCCGCTTGGTAAATGTACAATGTTGAACGCTGCGACATCAGCATCAAGTTGGAGAGGCTCGGCACGATATTGTAAAAAAATAAGAACTTGGATAGGCGTAATAACGATCTCTGCTGTAGCCGCTTTACTAATTGGTGGACAACTTCTCAACTCCACTCAGGACGAGAAGAGAAAAGAATTCTTGAAAAAAGGAAGAGAGGACTTACCAGCAGAACTGATTTCATCTGAGAATATCCCAGTTGAAAACAGCATTGTGGTTTTCATTGCTGTTTTGACACATTGGAAGAGATGGAAAAGACGAGATAGTATTCGGGCAAGCTGGATGAACGAATGCAAAAGAAATCAAGCAAAGTGTGTGTTCTTCACTGATGACGTCGGAGCTGCAAAAAGTGATAAAATATGGCTGAGAAATGAAATATCGCAGAATAATGATATCATTTTGATGCCTATGACAGGTACAACATTTACAAGATGAAATTAAGCTACAAAATTTCATCATCTGTAAACTCTGCTATTAAAAACCCAGTAAATAACTAGTCTTGGGCTTTCGGTGTTCTTGTTTCCTCATGTAGTAACACTGGATCAATCACAGATGACTCTTACTCGACCTGTGGGAAAAACAATTTCGAAATGATAGAACTATCCCTAAAGTATATAAACACAACTTTTGCTTACCACTGCTATAATCCGAACAGTAGTCGTTGTTTCTGGAATATTTCTCTCCAATACTTTAAAAGAATTCTAGAAAACTTGAAAATGCAATGTGAGAACAAGCATCTAACTCAACCTTTGTTTCAGAACAAATGGCGTTTGCATTCGCAGCGAGACTGCTCTGGATCTTAGAGTGGGCATCACAACACAACACCTTTGAATATATCCTACGAATTGACGACGATCATTTTCTGTGTCTAGAACGGTTACTACATGAACTACGATGGCGACCAAAGAAATCCTTGTATTGGGGCTTTGTACATTGCCAACCTAAGATAGTACGAGTTGATGAGGCTTGGTTGATACTTACTAGAGACCTAGTTATCGAGATCTTAGGAAAAGCTAACACTACACTAGCATGTCATCCTAACGGAGATCAAGCTGTAGCATTGTGGATAAATAACAGCACGTACAACGTTACATATTTCATGGACAATACGCGAATTGTACACAAGACGGCAGGACATGACCCAAAATACTACACAAAAGATGTTTGTGAGAAATTTCTAAGTCTCCACGGTGTGTTTGATTTGGAGATGAAAATGCTATGGTTAGTCTGGTACAAGTTGTATCGTTCCAAATTGAAATCAATGCCCAACTATAAGATCACTCCTATCCAAAAGTTTGAGAAGTTGTGTCCTTATTCAAAGAAGTTCTCAGTTGATGGATTTTACCCAGAGTACAGGTTCGAGCCTCGGCTGTGTAGACTGAATCCGATTTGGTCCATCAGTAAGAGTGCGCATTCAGGACGAGAAGAGACTGGAGAAAGATACTCGTCATATTAGGATAGATGATTGTACAAGTTTGATTACAAGTTGTGGTGGAAATTATGAATTACAATTATACGTTTCATTAAACTACGTATTTATAAAATGAAGGCAAAAAGTTCACGTTAAAAATTAATAACAGTGTTAATGGAGTACTTTAGCCATCGAATTTCTCATGAGTAACAGTCCGATGGAAAGTCTGGACTAACCGGTAGCATGTGGTGCGGTCTTCACTTAGTGTTCACATCAGCGTTTATACTGCTGTTGAATATCAATACATTTGGAACAACCGCAGCTTGAAAGAATAGCTTCAATGATAAGTTTCTTTGTGACTAACGGCTGTGGACCATAACCATTCTGCCTGAATAAGAGCACGTCATTTCTTTGGGAACTCTCTTCATACAACATTTCATACACTTTAGCAGGTTCTTTAGGAAATTTGATTGGCACTTGAACTACGAAATACCGAAGATTGTGCTGGAAAGTGATTTCGAAATAATTTTCCGAGACAAGTCTAACATTCAATGTAGCTGTATCGAAGATCGATGTAATTTCACGAGAAATTTCTCCTACTGAGTCTAGTAGGTGTTTATTCATGGAGTCCAAATTAGACTGGGAGAGTGATTCTCTTGTGAACTTCTCGCAAACATTACATCTGCTGCCAAAACCACAACACTCTGTCTTGATTGCGAGTAGTATACTGACTTCGTCGTTCAGTGAACTTCTAGGGCTTGAAAAGCATTGATAATGGCGCAATGATTCTTCCCCATATGAACAAAACAATTTAGCGCATTTGGTAGGGAAATCTGGCGGAAACTGAACCATCCAGAACTTGCCGTTATGTTTAAACTTGATCTCAATGGAGCCAGGAGTATGTTTGGATGTTTGAAATTTGAACTCAGATTCGGGGTGACCACCAAACCATTTCTCGAGCGCATCACTAATCTTCTTTAAAACAGTTTCTAAATCAGAAGCGGTTGTTTCATCTCTACTCTGGTTTCCATTGGTCAGTGTAGGATTATTTTGACAGGTAACACTAGTTGCATTATCGTAATCTCTAGGAGGGTAGAGACCTTCACCATTCGTATCCATTGGTTCTTCACGTGTCGCTTGGGATGAGCTGGCGTGCAATCCGGGGGTAGTTGAGTAGCAATTGCTCGAACGCTGCTTGTGAGTCTCCACACGAGTTGGACAAGTGTTGCCATGATGCTGAACACTCGAGTTTCGTGGACTTTCTCTTGGATACTTTCCGTCATGACTGGATATCATTGTGGATGTATTTTCACTTCTCTTTTCATTTCCGTTCTTAATCTGCTTCAGAATCTTCTCATTACTGGAAAAAGGACCGTCCATGTCTAGAACAACTTTCTCTGCGATCTCATAGCGCTCTCCTCCGTGGGTGAAGAAATATGGAGAGAGTTCAATTGCTGTATCCATACCACTACCAGTGATATTGGCAATGATCACAAGGAATTTCGTCACACCTTGAGGGAAGTTTCGATGTACTGTGTGTTCATCACCTGAGCTGGGTCTGCTTAAGCTTAGACGATGGTGTGAATGCCACTCACCAATATGACACAACATGTATTCCTCGTTCACGAAGTTTCCGACTCGCTTCATGTATTCAATATCTTGATGAAACGATGTAGTGGTTCGTCTGCAATTCTGGCCCGGTCCTAGGACAAGATGAATGACTGCACTGCCCGTTGTCGTCCATAGACCAAACAAATTTCCACCAGTTTCAATATCTTGATGTTTAAAAGTCTCAGCACAGAGAGAATTGAAGTCATTCTTGTAAATGTACACCTTGTATATAACAAAACACAATCAAAAGGAATCTGAGTAGCGCAGAAACAAAACATAAACTAGTATTGGAAAACTAATATTGTTACCTTGTGCTGGCTTTTTGGTACAGACATTTCTAGCTTAAGTCGGTCTCTGAGGTGTTGGGTTGGCAATATGAAAGTAGAACTGAGTAGCGAAGACTTGCAACCCAGCTTATATATGTTCACCTTTCACTTTCTCTTCTCCGTCTGAAAGCTGAAGCCATTACATGACAGATAGGTTTCGCGCAATTCACGCCTAGCGATGTAAAACTTGTACACTGAGCATGAAGGTATCGCTGATACTAATGGTTTCTTGGAAGTACTTCTAAGTGTACAGTTTACAATTTAGAACACGATTCTTCTTACCAAGAACGTTCTTCTTCCGGGAAAACGGTTTAGTTCTGAGAAAACTAGTTTGACAACAAGGCGTCACGCTGTTACGATATGCTACGTATGCATTATAATTACAATAGTGAAACTTCGTATCATTCCTTGAATATATGCAAACTAGGTTACCACCGATTCACAACAATCTACTTCAACAAATGTGCAATTGTACAAGTGCACGATTGATAACAAAAGTATTCTTGGTATGACTGAAATATTAGTGTCTACAGAATATTGCATGTTTCAGCACGTTCAACGAACAAACGATTCCCACCACTCGTCTTTCTCAATCTAATTCCTCTACAAAAACGGCATCCGTGAAGTTTATGATTTCGATGAAAAATTTCTATCTCCTCTGCACCATTAGAAAAGACTCTGCCCGTCTGTTTGAGCCAAAATTCTACTTCAGGTGGACGAGGGTAGCGAGTAGAACCATTTCTATACACGTAGTATGAATGTCGACCATCACAGCTTGGATGCTGGTCATCTTTACTGAACGCAAGTCTTTGGTAGTGATGGCTGCCTTTTCTCTTCCTTGGAGTTCCACCTTCTTTATCTTTACGTCCACGTGGTGATTTCTCCCCGTGTCTATCGTCTCTTGGTTCCATAGAAGACGTCTTCTTGTTGTCAATTTTTTCCGCTTCCCTACACATCTCACTATTGATAGCTTCATTGGCTCTAATAGGACTTCGTCCTTTGAGAATTACACTGTTCATATTACTCAGCTTCTTTCCCTTCTCAGTCGATTCAAATAAAGAGAAACTCATTTGAACTTTCGGTCCATCGCTCGTTACGACGATTGTAGAAATAAGAAGTAGAAATCTTCCAGGTGAAGGTAAATGTCGCCAGACAGTATCCTTGTCACCTTGACTAGGCTCTGACAGCCTCATAGTGTGATGCGAGTGCCATGATCCAATGTTACATAAACCTTCATTGTGAGTTAATAAACCACCGATGTTGCTCAAGTATTCTTCATCTTGAAAGAATGATGTAGCAGTGCGATGACACTTCTGACCAGGACCAAGCACCGCTTGAATGATCACTTCATTTTCATTCAACCACAGACCAAAGAAATCTCCACCAGTTTCAACATCAAAGTATCGCAAAGTCCACTTGCTTATTAACTTAGCTTCGTCTTCGTAAATATAAACAGAGTAAGGCCTGGAACTCATCGCTTGGCTCACTATCATAAACTTTACATAAAGAATACGTCCATACCATATGCCCAACTAACCTAACCGGAAACTATTCTTTCATTTTCAAATTTGGAGGTATGAAGTTATGGGAATGACGTTTCCTGGAATGACGTACTACATTGCCTTCATTTTATCAAAATAGGGATAAATAATAGTCGTTTTCTAAGCTCTAACTCGCTGAGGTTAAGTCTTAAGCCTTATATACGTTTTCACAGCCTGTAAGTTTGTAATATGAAACAAATAGTACATATAACAGCCGGAACAATACAAAGTGAATAAAAGAACATCATAACACATTAACACTGATTGTAGCACACACACAGATACAAATGTACAATTTTCACGATACAATAAATTACTATAACACTGCTGTAAGAGCCTATTTGGGGTCAGGTGTGAATCGACCATTAGCATTAACCTATTCGGTTTTCTTTAAGGACAGGCATTCAATCAAGAATCTTAATGAAGTATGGCACATATGTACAGTATTCACATTTTACACAAGAAATGTTAACCACTGACCAGTGTAGAGCAGGCTACTCAGCTAGCTGTGAGATCAAAGCAACACCACGTGTGATCCAGTGCTTTGGGGGACGCCTGGAGGGAAGGTGGATAGCAAGGATGAATGAAATGCCACGTGCTGGAGTAGAGTAAACTGGACATTCGTAGAGCTCCACGTTCGTACAGGGCCTTACTTCATCTGTATCCTGCAAAGGAGTTAGAGAGAGAGAAATTCTGAACTATTCTCCCTAGAGATGCTGTAAGAGTGAATATTGATCCACTGAGAAAACCTAAGCTCCAGGCACCTCTCTTACCATGACTGGTAAAATCTTGACTTCAGGCAAGGCTGGGAATCTTTCCTCCACACGAGACTCCTTCAAACATGCAGAGCTAACATCCCAGACAGCGCCGTCCAAGTAAAGACCAAACACACGTATACAATCATCCTGTGATGTACCATGAAACGCCACGCGATTCACATCCAGGTTTCTCTCGTGCGACACATCTTCAGGAAGCCACACTCGCTCTGTGATCTCATAGTTCAACTTCAGAGAGTCCACCGGGACTTGACGCACTCTCGCATGTCTTTGAAGAACTGATGTGAAGAATCCTGAAAAAACAACAATATAATCTTTGCACTTGTTTTAACAATCCATTTAAATATGCTTATCATATTTCATACTGGAGTTCCAGTAGAACACCTCGAGAGTTTGGTAGAGGCCAATTGAGACTATTCTTTTCATATCATGGTCAAATTATAATCAGAGAACTCCATCGGTAATGAACTTATGAAAGAGACATTTCACCGCCAGGATTACATGTTCTGCCTTGTACCTTTTGGAAAGAAGAAAGCTGAGATCCAGAAAGCACGAGGCATGTCAGGAGATATGAATACATCTTGTGATGAAGTCCTCTCTGCAAGAGACTGGATCGATTGGACAGGAAGGTCACTGGTCATTTCAATAGCTTCAATCCAACGAGAAAAGAAACTGATTCTCTGCACCAGATTGTTCACCCAAGATGCTAGAGCTTTAGTTGAGTTGTAGGACACTTTCTAAAATGAAAACTTCCCTTTTAACCATTGGGATATATAGGCCTCCCTTGATGTACTCATCAGATTGCCTGGCACCAGACAGAGTAAAAGAATAAATAAGATGCTTTGGTACAGTTAAACTGAAAAGATGTCAAGCAAATGACGATCAGGAAAGCAGCTATACAGTATACTGTAATAGCTCTAGTGGAAATATCAGTAGCTTTACTGCACAGTGAAATGCATACCTGCCAGTGCATCGGGACTTGATTAGCTAATAAAGACTTGTAGGTCGCCTCAATCTCAATTGACATCAGAACCTCACCATGAACAGCCTGTAACAGGTTGCTGAGTGAAGCGTGAATGACACTCAGTAGACGATTAAACATGACAACTTCTTGTTGCAGTACAGTATGTATGGGTGATGATGGAGTGGGGTCATCCATAGGATCAGGCAAGGTATTGGTAGGATGTTTAGGATCATGCCTGGATGTTCTCTGGTCAAGAGATCCAATCCTCATGGGAAGACAATGTTGAATATCAGCCAGCAGTCGTAGCACAATCTCATCATTAGTTTTACCAGGCCTAGAATATTAGAATACATAAACTAGTGAAGTATCAAGACTGATGAATCTATTTAAGATTTTATTACTACTTCAATCTGGCACAATATTCACACTACTTGAAATAGAGATTTTTTCAGTTGTTCACAGAGACATACCCTGAAATATTTTCAACCTGTGGATGAACCAGATTAAGATCATCTAAAAGACAGTCAGCTTCATTTTTTAAACAACACTGATTAGCTTCTGATTGCATTCCAAACAATTCTGGGGGATCAACAGAAGGCAAGCTTTCAATGTAGTCACAGCAATCAGCAAATGACATGTTGATGGATGGCGGAAGATATAACTGAAACAAGAAAAATACATTCACAATTACTGGCACCATAAGTATGGAATATAATCACAGGAGGAAACCTACACCAAATTATTACCTTACTCGAAGAGTAACTGAAATTATCACGAAGGCATTCAGGAGAACAAAATGTCTCGACAATATTCACAAGACATCTTTTGTCCCAAATGTCAGAAACACGACCACCAAATGTCACTTCAGATGTGAGATACACCAAAGCTCCCCAAGGAACATTCCTATGTTCTGTCAATAGCATTCGCAGCATGGAAATGGAAACCTAGAGTTGAAGAAATCTAGTTAAGGTACATGTATTTTGTACTAGTCTCTATGACTGTACATAAAGACATAAATTTACACTCTGACATACCTCTAAATCAGAGCTGGAAAACACGTAAGGAATATTCCAACCAAGAGCTCCAAACTTCTTTCTTTCTTGAATGACAGCGTTGAATAGACACAATCCAAACAAGACTTTCTTCCAATGGGGTCCCAGGTTATTGTCTTCAAAAATTCCGGCAGTCACAGCACCACCAACTGTCGCAAAAGACTGCAAAATGTTGGCTTTGATGCCAGGTAAAGACTCCACTGTCATCTGAAAGGAACATAAAGTATACGAGAAATGAAGTACAATTGGACATAGTAAATGAAAACAAGGTCTAGAAAGAGATAGAGCTCGAGAGCTCGTATGATGCTGAACATCATCACAGTGCCCCCAATGGATGTGCTTAGCAATGTTCATCTACCTTTGTAGCAGCTTGCAATATGGAAACAGGAAAGTCTTTATCAGGAGCTGAACTCAACCAAAGTCTGAAGGAAGGTTCAACAGCGACAGTGGGCTCTGCAATCCTTCAGAAACAGAAACAACAGTAAACATATTATAGTTAACAAACTGAAGATAACTCTCTTCTCATGTTTAAAATTGTATAATTGTACAACAGTGTTCTTACTTTCTTACTAGTTCTTTGAGTTGAGGCATGAATGATGATGCAAGATGACAGTTCTGTAGAAACACCCAATGTCCTCTATGTGTGTATGATTTGGTCACTGTGTCCTCTGTGCGTACTTCTTGACCACGGCCAAGTGATATCATATCTAGGAGATATGTACTACCTCGAACATCACGAACAAAACGCACCAACTGTGATGCTGGGTCAGAACCTTGAAAATGAAAACGATTGAAACTTAGTAGATGTAGCTCTCTTCTGGAGAGTTCTATCAGTTCTAAAGTACACCTACTACAGATCTAGCAAGAGCCATCTCTTATCGATCTTTTGCACAGGAGGAACCTGAAATAATCTATATCAACATTGGGGACTCTTGGATATAGCACAAAAGACATACCAGGTGCTAGAATGAACAGCAAGGGAACTTTGGGGTCAGACTCAGCAAAGATCTCCTGGAGATTCAAAGGAGAAGCCGAGACAAACAGGGGACCCAAGTGTTCTTGAACAAATGTGCGTACAGCATGTAGCAGTCGTTCTGGACGCAGAATTTTCACTAACATTAGACGCTGAAATGTTGACAATTTCAAATGACTCCAGCCACCTTCGCCTTTGGCTATAAAAATCACAAAAAATTTGATTATCTAGCAAAGCCAGTCACCAGGAATTAAAGAAAGCATTGCACAACTTACACAATTCCTGGTCTTTCCCCAAAAACAAGTATGGATCATCACTCCTGAAAAAATCAAGCCAGAACTGTCGGTGAAGGGCAACATGACTGCACAGACCAAAGAACGAAGTTAATTGAGAAGATATCTCTTGACATTCCTGCCACATTGCTGCAGTGATCCATTTTAATGGTGGCTTACTGGTCTTTGAATAATGCACACCAGTAGTTCCTGTAAAGTAGAAGCATGTAAGTCTTTCTGAGTTACCCTCGTTTCATCTTAGTGACTGTGGCCAACCTAAGTTGTTGTCTTCTTTTTCCAGACCCCCAATGCCTCCGTCACCAAACATGGGAGACAAGGCACCCCAGACAAACAAACTCCATTCATTATTTGCAATTAGTGGCACTCCATCGTGTGTACAGTACTTCATGATATTACAACATAATAGGAATGAAAAAGCTGTGTGGTGCCTAGCGAAGAGACCATAGGTGACTTGACGATACACTGTCTCTGTGATTCCTTCAATAAGCATTATCAGATGAGGCTGAAGTCCTGGTTCAGATGAATCAGCTAGACTAAGTTGACATCTCTGCGCCTTTTCATGTTTGACATTGCAGCGATTACGTTTTGTCAGTCGATACAATGGCTGAACTGTACCTATGTAAAGAGAGAAAAACATTTAAAATTATTTTTGCATACCCAGTTGCCGTAAGTTGATAATATAGAAATACCTGCTTGCAAAGTTCCTAAGAGAGGAGAGTTAGCTCTGAATTCTCCCCCAGCTGAGTGCGGTGACAACAAAGAGGAGACAAAGAGATGAACAAACCACTGAAGTGAGAACTGATACATGATATTGAGGCTTGGAAGGTCAACCAGAGTGAAGTAAATGATTGCTCCTCGTGTTGCTACAGGAAGGTAGTCTTCTCTTGTTCTTCGAATCTCTCTTTGAGCAGCTGAAAAATAAGACTTGATAATCAAAATTTTACTGTATCTTTTACAAAGATTTTTAACCAGCTATTTACAACTGCAAGTACAAGAAAAAAGCTGCCTACCTTCAGATTGTTCCACTTTATTTTGTATCATCACTGCCATATTTTTACTGCCTTCCAAAGTCTGAATAAGTTCTTCATCATCCAGTATATTTCCATGCGAGTTGTGCAGTAGATCTAGACACTTATCTTCCAGCGCTTTAATTTTTGCACGATCACTCCGAATACTCTCCAGCAATAGGGAAAACTTCTTCTCCAATTCTTTATGTTCATGGAAGACAACTTTGGACAGAAGCTGATCTTGTAGACCTATGTACAGAGCAAAAAATTCTTCTCAGAGATTGAATAACTCAGAGGCAGTTGTGCTCTACACAACTATCTATTACAGCAGCAGGTTGCCGTGAAATCAATACTGTATGAAACCAACCTTCAAAGGTGACAGTGAAGTTAATCACAGTGACTTTATTGAAAATTTCTGGAAAAAACATTGGGTTACTAATGGGTGTTGCAAGATAGAGTTTGAAGTTGTTATTGTATTCCACTTCAGTTTCATTGATCTTCATCACATGTTTATCATCTTGTATCTTAACACGACGTTGTAGCACTGACTCAAGACGAGGATCCAATCTTTCCCCCACATCCTGTGTCCAGAGGAAATTAAATGTTGGCAAAATATCTGCTAATTATCTTTGGTTGACTATATGTAGTTTTCAACTTTTACTTGAGTCGTAGACTCCCTGTAATAAATCTGATGCACAAGTCAACTTACCGTAACAACAACAGGTTTCCCAAGCTGCACTGCTTCTTCAATCACTGCAAGACAACTCACATCAGATGACTTCACAATCTTCACTCCATTTCCTCGTTCCATTTCTGAGATCCATTTTAGCGCTTGTTGCTGAGGGTCGATCAATAACGGCCATTTCCGAGCGTGTTTGACTACTACAGCACTCTGTATAGAGGTTGTATCATAAGGAAGAGAATAACTCAGCCATTTCTGGATCTCACTCGAGCTGCTCAAGAACTGAGAGAAGTCAAACTTTGAAGAAATACGAATCTCTTGTTTCCGACACAAGTGACACCACTGAGAGTACACCTAGATAAGATATTGGATGTATTGAAACTGTAGCCATACTAAATAGTGGAACTGCAAAATACTAAACACTGCAACACAGGCAGAATGCAAGGTGTATAACTAACCCGAGTACGAAAGTTCTGCGTGAAAGGTCCAAGATAAGCAATGGTTGCACCAGAGAGAAAAGCATCTCCAAGCAAACCTTGTGAACTCTCTTCCAGGCTGTTGACAGACTCCAACCAGCGCACATGTTCTTCAGTGAATGCCCTGGACAAGACCGACGCCCGCTCAAGTCTCAATGTGGTCAGATGTTTACGCTGATGTAATGCATCTAGTTCTTTCAGGCTTGCTTTATACTGCTCCTGCAGAAGTTTCAACTGATGTTCTACATTCACCAAGGCTGTTTGCTTTTCAAGCAAACTGCATTTGGCTGCATGCAGGTTTCTAAATGCTTCTTCACACTTTGCTTGCTTGGGCAACACTACTCTGTAGACTTCACTGTATCCATCTAAAGCAATCACCCAGCGACACATGCTTTGGCATGCAACTGAGATCTTGCCGACATGATCTGGAGTAAAATTAGGATGTGTTGTATAGCGCTTCAGTTTTGCAAGCACCTTATCACTCACACTGTTTGCATCAAAAGTAATCAACCTCTTCAAGAATCCTGGGTCTGCTAAAACTTGTTTCGTGTTAGTCCAATCCGTCTTCTCATCAAGTATCAAGCATACTGCAGCCATGACCGTCATCACCATACCAGGAGGTTTAGTATACACTCTGATCTCAGCGATATCTGATTTCTCCAGAGTATCTAGTTCTTTGTTGGCAGCAAGTAATGCAGGAAGGGCCTGGTCCAAGTCTCTTTGAGCCTGGTCAGCAGTCTCTTGTACTTTCCTTGCTTCTTCATTCATTGAAGCCTCCTCATTTGATACTACACGACGTACTTGATCAACAGATTCCTGGTCCTTTGCTAATTGGTTTAACAGGTTCTCAGTATCCTGTAGAAACAGAACTGGGTTCATTATTACCGTAGACAAACCAGCATATCACACTTCCTGTAGATGCACTGTAGCACTGTTCTAGTGCTCTGTCAATGGAAATCTTGCTAATATACTGCAAGCAAGGGGGGATACATGTATCGAGCATTCATAGCACACAAGAGGCACTTGCCTTGGCTTTCTTCTCTAGCTCTGGACCAAGTTGAGTTAACTCATGCTTCATTTTTCCCACCAACTCATATGACTCATCCAACTTCACAATGCCACTTCTAAGTCGTTCTTTGTGCTTCAAATACTCCTGATATTTCTCTGCATAGATTTTCTTGAACATCTGAATACATTCGATGTAGGTGGCAGGTGTTGCATGGCAATGTCGAGACAGCTCTGTCCAGAATTGTGATGCTGTTTCTTGACAAGTGTGATAAACATCAACAGATAGTTTTGTCAATCTTGAGGTTTCTGTGAAACACAGGAAAACACTTCTTTCAACAACTGCAGACCTCAAGGACAGTGCAAAGTTTCTGAGACGTTACAAAACGTCCTAATTTGCATAATAGCACGGAAAAACGTTTTTCTGACGTCAAAAAGGTCCTAATTTGCATAATAGCAGCGGAAAACTTTTTGTGACGTCAAAAAACGACCTAATTTGCATAATAGCATGGAAAAACGTTTTTGTGACGTCAAAAAACGGCCTAATTTGCATAATAGCACGGAAAAACGTTTTTTGACGTCAAAAAACGTCCTAATTTGCATAATAGCACGGAAAAACGTTTCTGTGACGTCAAAAAACGGCCTAATTTGCATAATAGCACGGAAAAACGTGTTTGTGACGTCAAAAACGGCCTAGTTTGCATAATAGCATGGGAAAACGTTTCTGTGACGTCAAAAAACGTCCTAATTTGCATAATAGCACGGAAAAACGTTTTTGTGACGTCAAAAAACGGCCTAGTTTGCATAACAGCACGGGAAAAACGTTTTGTGACGTCAAAAAATGGCCTAATTTGCATAATAGCACGGATAGAAATACACATGAGAAATACCTGCATACACCCCCGAAAAGTTTACACTATGACTGTATGACTGACTGATGTGAATTTTCGCCACTCATCACAATACTGCAAAGTCACTTGCACAAAATACCTAGTTTTGTTTGATGTCTCAACCTAACCTCTAGATTGCACCAAGTGCAATATATAAACCTACAGTATAAAAGAATTTACTAACCTTGCAACTCCATAGATTGCAAGAGCGTGTTCCCAACACTCTGCAGTGCTTCGCTGGGCCACTCGTCATACCAGTCAATAGAACAACAGTTGATCAACGAGGGATACTCAAGAGTTCTGTGACGAAACAACGAGCCTGACGGAGTCATGGAGATGGCAAGATGAACGTGATCGCTGGCTCGTTGCTTGAAGAAATCAAAGACTGAGGATTTGTCATCAGAAACACCAGCACTCTTTGCAATGTCTCTCAAGTTTAGGAAAATACGTTCCTTGTCTTTTTTATTAAACATCTGAGGGACCTCCCGTCCATTTAACATGTAACTGATGTCCTCAAAAAATGACTGCTGAAAAACAAAATTACTTATACAAATTAATAGCCTACAAACGTATATTCTCCAAGAGTACAGATGGAACAAACTACTAGCTTTATCACACAAGGGATAACCAAACCCATATGTGACACTACACGTGGTTTGAACAAATCTCAGTATCAATCATCACGTTCCATTAAAACAGGCAGAGTTTCAAAGATCTAGGTTGGTTACCTTTACTAAATTCTTGTCATTGAAAAATAGCACAGTGTTCTTCCCATCAATTCCTGCCGCAAATAGAGCACATTTTACATCATCGTGAAAGTCTCCCGCAGTATAATTTGACATGGAACGTAGAGTCTTGAACTCACAGTTTTCAAGGTACGCTGCAAGCTTCACCACACTGCTTTTCCCAGTACCACCCACACCAACCAGTAATAAGTGACCTAAGGATTGTCGGAAGACCCGAGCAGCCCTGGACAAGTGCTCAACGGCTTGACGAAAGAAAACAAAGTGCTCTTCAAAGTTTTCATCAGATAGACGAAGACGGTCATAAAATTCCTGTAAGAAAAACAGTATTTTGAAAGTCTATGCTTGTGACAGCTTGTACAAAAAAAAAACTGTAGGTGTATTCTAGTAAGCCTCCCAGAAAAGCAAATATTGTTTTAAGTGAAGCTAAATTATGCAACTGAATAGCAATAAACAATACTGCAATCAATATCTCATACCTGCAAATTTCGTGCCAGCAAGCGCCCATCTTTAACTTGACGATACAGTCGGTCAGCTTTCGGATTATTAACTTCGGCAAAATCTCCAAATATCAATGACTTTTTGTTCAATATATCCATTGGTACTTTGCATCGTATACACTCATCTATCTTAGCCTCTAGCACTTGGAAGAAGAAATTACGATCTTCGTTGTTGATTAGACGATCATGAAATACTCGAGAGGCTTCATGAGCAAAGAGTAACACCATGTTATAATGAGAGGTTACAGCCAGGTGATGAGCTTGCAGTAGACCACTGATGACCTGCAATATATGGTTGATTACTTTAACTTTGACAAGGACTGACACATTCAAATATTATGCAAACATTTCAGCCAAAACTACAGTTACATGTTTGCATTTTCAAGTTGGCCAAGTTTCCAGCCTGCTTCATGCCATACCTTGTTAACATCTTTGATGTTGAAGGTGTAGTGTGATTTAGCTGGTGTAGGAAGAAGTGAAGCAGAGAGTACAAAGAACACAGATAATGTTGCGAATACAAGTTCCTGGTACATCTCACGAATCTCTGGCATGAAGTCATGGTTCTGTAGATGACGCCCAAGACGAACTTGGAATATACGATGCAGAGCTTTCACGGCCGGGTGAGGGAGAAATAGCACACTATAGAAAACGTTTTTGTTAGTTCAAATCTTAGTGAAAGGTTAAAAACTGGAATATGACACTAACTAAAAAACTTATACAGGCAACTTACTTGAAATGCCTCACTATTCTGGGACTCATTGAATGTCGTCCACCAGTAGGAGGTCCACAAGCAGAAACCACAGTCACATTATCCACTTTAGTCCACTGCAGTTTGCGAGTGTCGTAGAACCCTCCTTGATCTAGATACTGGCGTAGCAGTTCCAGAGGAGGTTGAGAACCAAACTCATCTTTTTCCGGCATATTGAGATCATCCATGAACACAATGATCTAAAAATTGACAAGAAAATGCAAAGATCATTAGCATAGCATGTCTAGCTTAACTCACATAAATTTTGAGACCATGCAAACCTTGAACCCTTCTTGCGCTCCCAGACTGTATCGTCTATTCTTCACGAGTTTGCCAACAATGTGCGTCTGGACTTGGACGGGAGTGAGTCTTGCCGAACATTGCATGGTGGAGTAGCGCACAGATTTGATGTGACATCTAGGTAAATCTGTTGGACTTTCAGTCATGCTGCTTCCTGGTCTCAACACTGCATTCATGATGGTATCATTGCGTACACCTAAACGTAGATCAATGATTTCATAAGTCAACTGGGGGCAATGTTGACAGTTTTATAATCATGTTACTGTCCCAACTGCGGGAGCATACTCACCTCCTTCTTTAGAAAGACGTAATAAGACATCCTCAACAAGTATAGACTTGCCTACACCCACATTACCAGTCAATAACACCGGTTCACTATTGAGCAACAACAACGAGAGAAGAAACTCATATCTTGTAGTATCTTTCGTGGGTATCAGTTCACTCAGAGCTGTCAGGTCTTCGGTTAAGGAGTCCGCGAGAGCCGCACTTTGAGTGAGTGTTTGCTGAATAAGGACATCAGACCTGGGAACAAGTGTCTGCCACAGCACAAACTGTTCAGTGCCAAGATCCAGGAAAAAATCAAATATGCTGTGTGGAGCTGGAGGTAGCGTCTGGAATAACATAAAACTGAAATAAATTTGTACCATTGTTACCTTTATTGAATGCCACATACACAATGGTTTGTGGAACAAACTATTGTCAGAAATTGTGCATCTGTATGGATATTTGCTGTTACCTTCTCCAAGGCAGGATAGCTGTTAAACAAGTTCCGCGTGAAGCCATCAAATGGATTGCAGTTCATTGTGTTTTCATTCACATCAACGTTATTCCCTTCTTGTTCTTTACGTATGTCATGAAGACTTGCTGAAGGGGTGTACACGTAATCCTTGTCATCAACAGGAGCCACAAAGGGACAACCAATGGACCAAGTGTATGAGAACAAGTAGAGTTTACTTAGGAGTTCTTCATGAGCAGATGAAGCTACGTGAGAAAGTCGACTGTCAGCAGTTGAAGAACAGTCACTCTCAGGGTTAGGTGAGGTCGATGTGTTGGAAATATTATCTTCTTCATAAAGACATTGCACGAGAGATTGCAATATAGAACACAGACATTTCACGACACTTAGATCACAGGTTTGATTCACTTGATCCGTTGGCAGCGATGAACGTCGAAACTCTAGACCTTCGTCAAGAGTCACATTAAATAACCATGAGAGATGGTCTCTTCCAGTGTCAGCAATCTGAAAACATGAAGTGAACGTTAGGACATCTACAAGACGTCCAAAAAAGCCAGGGGAGCCAAAATACAATTGACAAATTTGTAGAACTAGTTAAATATACTTTGCGTTGATCAGTCAGTCTTGCAAGCCATGTCTTCACGTATGGTGTCCAGCCAAGATCATTGGGATCCTTAAAAGAAAGAAATTCCAATATTGATAGATGGAAACAGAAGAACCTACAGTAGATGCAAATATGTACCACATAAACTACAGCACAACGACTGACAGTTGCGGGAGAAGCATGGAGCAAATTATCAACTTCAAAGAAGAGTTTCATTCCTGGACCAGTACTAATGCGTTCACCACTAGACAGACACAACAGCTTAGTATCATCAAGAACAGAGTTGAGATTCTCTGCCCAAACAGTATCCACAGGCCCATCAAGCACAATCCAAAACCAAGCACTAATATCTTCATTACTGCATGGAGCATTTGAAAGTGATGAGGACGCTGATCTTTTCTGTGCACTCTCTTCATCATCTAAATGCACAACATTAAAGAAACGCATGTGTTAATTAGCAAAATACCAAGAATGTAGCGGTATAGGTATAATTACCAATAAGTGTGAACACTTGATCCTTTTCTCGCTGAACACGGCTAGAAGTCAGTAATCCGTTGCTTTCAGAAGAAAACTGTCTGAAGATACTAGACAACAAACCATCCTTCCATTCCATTGTACTGGGATTGAAACTACCATAAAGTTCACCTAGACTGACACACTTTGGATTGATTGTAGCCATGCTTACTTGTGCTTTTTTGCCAATTGCATACTACAAGCAAAGAAACAGACACTGGAATACTCCACTATTAATGCCATACCACTCGCTAACTTGTCTTGTTTACCTTAGATATGAGTATTTCATCTTTTTTCATTTCGATGACACTACGAGGGAACTCTGCAGCACACGCAGTACCTGCTGTTGCCAAGTATCTGTCTTGTACTGTGTTCAGTATGGGTAGAAGTGACACAGCTTCCTTCAAAATATTTCTCATTGTTGTCTTGCCTCCTCCCGTGGCACCAACCAGAGCAATTCCATGACGAGAGAGAAGATTCTTGTGTAAGTACGACACTTTGTCTATTTGCGAGGGACACTCGGATAGGTTGAGTTCCTCCAAAGCAAGCTTTATTGCTTTCTAAACAATGAGACAACAAGATACATACAGGTGTACCCAGATGTAGCATTTGCCATCATCATCACCTCCTCACCTGAAAGATTCTGTCATGAAAGGGAGGTTTTGGCAAGCTGGGAAAGAGATCAACCAAGATTTGTTCAAACAGTGGGATATCTTCAGTGACAAGTTTTGGTAAGTTGGTACTTTGGATTGCTTTGAGCAACAAACCAGCTTCATGGTCTTTCATCGTTATGCTACTATCAGGTCTGGAAGGAAAATGAATGAAAGGTTCAATATACTGGTTGCTATCATGACTCTGACATTTAGAAACCTCAAGAGTACCTTGGATTACTCCTCTTGTGTTGTCCTGCAAACAGCAGTGTTGACTTCATTGAACGAAGTCCAAAGTCATAGTGATCCTATAAGACAAATTTTAAGTTGTATCAGACAGACTTGGTTGTATTATCTCGTTGTCTCACCCACCTGCTGTGACAGTTTTGAACTGACAAGCTCATAAAGTTTTACAATTTTTTTGGACAAAGTTGTGGCAGTAGCAAAGCCCTCGGAGAAGAGAATGATCTGAGTAATAAGCACATAGTCAGGGACCATCATTGCAAAAGGACGAAACAAAGATTTTACATTGTCAGGAAGTTCAACACGACTTTTATACCTGTCAAAAATAAGAAAATGTGACTAATACTACAAAACAACAAAGAATAATATAGGCAAGGAAACAAAACAAATAATACAATAAAACAACAGAAAAGAACACAATAAAATGAAAACTTACCCAGGGTTCATAGTGATGCATACACCACAATCACGATCAAGACTGATGTCACGTCCTTCAAAGACAAACCTAGATCATTAATTATGAAGGAAGAGAAATTATACATTAGTCAGTTGATCCAGAACTTGTTGCTATGTTACCAAGTTGGCATGAACAAGCTGATACAGCTGTGGAAACCATGTACGTATGTAGCTGCAAGTACTAACCAAGAAGCTTTGGTGTCTTTGGCAGTCTTTATTGCATGAAGCTGTTGAGCAATCACTGACAATACCTCCACATCAATACGGTTGAACTCATCAAAACAAAACCATGATCCAGACTGTGCAATGCCAGAAAAAAATCTGCCTGTCATCTATGAAAGAATATGTAAGAAAGAAATTCAAACTCTTTCTTATCATTGCTCATATTAAACATTTCACCAAGTGAGCTTTACCTTGTAGTCAAGACTTTCTGAGCAATTAAAGACAACACACTGTTTGCCCATAGCCTAGAAGATAAACAAACCAAGTTAGAGGCACAAAAAAGGATGAGAACTTGAGAGGTTCAGGCTGCACCTTTGCTAGATCTTTCACAGTCTCTGTCTTGCCAGTACCAGCTGGACCAAATGGTGCTCCACCAAGATGCATATGTAGAGCTCCAGTCAGTGTTAGATAACACCTGTCAGTCAAAGGAGTGATGACCAGTCTTGATGGACAGCCAAGATATTCATAACCATATTCAATGCTGGCATTATGTTGCATCACCTTACAAGAATTACTGCTATCATTCCAATTATATCTGAGCTGTCTAGAAGTAGAAAACCAAATTAATTTGCTCATTTAAGGAAAAATTTCAAAAATCATCATACCTCTTCCACTGGAAATCCTCTGGATTACCAATATTGTCATCTATAAGACTTTGCAAAACGTCTCTCTCATGCACTTTAATGGTGAGAAGAGCTTCAACAGATTGTCGTTGATTGAACAACAATGGTGACATGACAAGACTCACAAGAGCATTAACAGTTGAACACTGCTTTTCCTGCAAGGCCAGGAAAGCTTTCTCTTTGCTTTCCATGCACGACACAACATTTTTACAGAACAAAACTTGAGACTAAAGAAAATGATTGAAACTACAGTGAGAACATAAAGCATTATTCTTAACTTATATTTAAGTCTAAATCAGTCTCACTCCTCTTGCAGAAATCAAACTGAAGAAAATCTTACCACAGTAAGAACAACTTGTCCTGGATGTCCTAAAACCCAGGCTCTGAATTCTTCATTACTTCTAGATATTGCTTGTTTTAAATACCTACATAGGAAGATAGGATAAATGTGCAATGAATTACTAATGAAGCATTAAGGTTTTTTCCCATGGAGAAGACTTACAATTTTACAACACGGAAAATTGCCATCTCAACTGTTGATAGCCAAACTTCAACTGCACCTCTAATCTTTACAGGGCTGAATGAGAAAAAATGCCCAAGAAAATTAGATATTATACAGCTCAATATTTAGCTTATTCTATAAACTGTTTTTCTCAGTTTAACTAGGTCCAAGATGAGAGAAGTATTGTGAGCACTTACGTCTGAAGTGCGATACATTCATCTTCAGCAGAAATCACATGATGAACTTGAAGTGACCCTGAGTGACGTTTGAGTCCCAGCTTATGCACATTCGCAAAACATTTCTTGAGATGAGGCTGAGAAAAGACAAGACTGTTAGTTCATGTCATGTTAGAGACTCCCAGAGTATCTTCAAAATACCAGCAGTATGTTCGCATGTTCACCTGCACATATTCTGGATTTTTGCCATTGGATAAGACATCTATAAGGTCGTCATTGGACAGGAAATAAAACTTTGAAAATACCAACCGCTTTGTCTCAAGATAGTCCTGTACAAATTACATAAATAAAGTAAAACACAATTCTTAAGTTGGTTTGCATTTCCTTAAAAAAAAACAGAATAACTAAATCTTCATTGTTAAGATTGCTATCTCACCAGGTGCTAAACTGTGTCATACCTCAAGACATTTGTGTATCTTGTCCATATGTGTGTTGCATGTTTGCAGTACCTCTAAAACACCTAGAATGCATAGAGAAGCACACCAAGTTATCTCACTGACACAACTATCAGCTTGTGATAAAAGCAAAGACTGATATTCATTCTCAGGTTATTTTACCTGGTGCCGTCGCTGCATGAAGAGCATTAGGACGGTCTGCTACTCGTCTCATAATGTCTGTCCATGATCTGTCAACTTGCGCAAAGAGTCTTGTCTCATTAGGAAGTTGTCTACAAAATATTGATGTTAGTCACAAAAAATGCCCAATAAAGACTAGTAGATATGACAAGTGTTCTCCAGATGGACAACTTTCTTTGATTTTCCTACAGAGCCTCTTAGGAACATACAGTAGTTTAGAACTGATAGAGCCGGTATTGAGAATTATTGTTACCTTTGAATATCAGATGCAGCAAAAATACTTTCAAGATACAGCCAATGTCTTTGGCAAATCAACCATTCCTCCAGAGTGAGAGAAAATAATGAGAGCTTTCTGTCCCACTCTTCAACCAACACCTACACAGAGAGGATAGTAAGTGTCATTTGCAATAACTATTAAGCCAATATGTACTAAAAAATGTATGCTACCTTGACAGGAGTAACATGTCTTGAGCTCTTTATATTAGTCAGAGTGACCATGCTATCCTCCAGAGCAGTAGAGATCTCATCAGCACCAGTGATAACACCAATGTCACGAGTAGAGTGAACAGTAAGATTGAAGTCTGTACGGTTCCAGTAGTCCATTACCTTAGAAATGACAGTAAGCACTTCCATACATACTAGATAGGTTTGACCAGTTCTAAACTATTCTTTCCTTATAGAGAGGTCCGGTTATAAGAGTCCCTTATGCCACAAACTGTGCACATCAAAACGTATAACGTACCTTACAGAGCATTTGCTCCAAAGTATATTCATTGGTTGCAAAAGATGAAATTTCAACAATCTTGGCCTTGTAACAAAACACCTAAGTACAATAAAAGATTTTAAAGACAACTCTGGTCACAAAACGTTTGACAGATAACACTTGTGTGCAAGCTCACATTCATTTGCAATAGCTTCCCCAAGGTGAAGCGTTCATCTCTAACAAATGCCTTTCCCATCAGTGTCTGTACAGCATCCCAATGTCTTGATCTTAAAGCTGGATTTCGAAGATTGATTATGGCAGGCATGCCTTGTTTGAATGCCAATACTTCCTTTTTCAGCTGGCTCACTATGCTGTTTGCTGGGACTCCTACAAGAGTAGAAAGAGAACATGAGGATGAAAAATGAATTACAGACTTGATCAAAATAGTGTGAGACCTTTCTCCAGCATGAATAATGTCTGCATCAATTTGCTGACAGTTTTCTGCATTTCTTCAACATTGAGCATTT
Organism: Phenganax marumi; assembly: GCA_025400095.1. Classification (NCBI taxonomy): domain Eukaryota; kingdom Metazoa; phylum Cnidaria; class Anthozoa; order Malacalcyonacea; family Clavulariidae; genus Phenganax; species Phenganax marumi. The sequence continues at coordinate 5,799 of JAODVM010253161.1, read as the reverse complement.
CAAATGGTTTTTCCTTCCAGCCCTGGACGAGATCTTTCCACTGATCAGAAGACTTCCACAACAATTTTCTTAATGACAGATCACGTTCTACTTCAGCAACGTCTCTCAGTAAAGCTCCTGCATTATCTTTCTTTCTCTCTTCTTCACCTGCTCTCCTGTCAAAACAAGACATTCACTTTAACATGTTAGAGCTTATGTTAGTCTAGCTTAGGACTTGACCACCGAAATAGTATTGGAACAACAAGAGATTACTTTTACAGGAACTCTCTGTGTTAAGAACAAATGTATGGCTAGCTTCAGCTTACGAATAAGCAACTTTACGACGACTTGCAGTGGAGAGAGCCCCAAGAAAATGGTCCTGATACGTGGCATAATTCCCAGCATCATGTGAAATTGTCTCCAACTCTTCACCAAGCATTGTCAGTTTCTCCAAGACTTTCGTGGATGAGTTCTGAGGATCTATCAACCTTGGAGATCTGATCTTGTTTTTCAGACCTATCAACTCAACACGAACATTGCTGATGAGAGTCTCAAGTTCGTTGGAAAACTTCAGAATATTCTCATCCTTCTTTGCTTCACAGAACAACATTGTGGACTGTAGCAGAAAAATAAAAGAGGATTAATTACAGTTCTAAGATGGATAGGTAGGTTTTGCTGCCTGTGAGACATTATGAAACTCATGAAGTTATACATGCATCGTATTCTCTTGTTGCAGATTCTAGGCATAACTTTATTGATTAAAAATATTACATGATAAAAACACACCTTTAAACTATAGAAGCTTGGCATCAAGGTCTGATACAAGGCCATTTCCATCGGCTCCACATGGATTTCATACGTGACAATCAAAGAGTACAGCTTGCTCACTTTTATAAACTCTTGTTCAAGCTGAGGCAGCTCTCGTGCAACTCTTGCCTGCAGGTTCAGACGCTCCATGAACTCTTCTACTGATGTAGGAAGTTTCTCCAAATTCTTGTTGTATTTCTGCAAGAAATAAATCCATTAACAGCACCTATAACTCATGAGATAATCCCTTTGCTAAACACTTTAGGTTTTATCAGTATTCATTTGAGGGTACATCATGTATATATTTATTATTGCAAAGCTTTCGGTCTGTTAGCCCGGACCTTCATCACTAACGGACCAAAAGCTTTGCAATAATAAATATATACATGGTGTACCCTCAAACGAATACTGATATTGTTGTTTTCGCCGTGCAAAACTACAAGAATCTTATTACTTTAGGTTTTGTCAGAAATATTCTAACTGAAATTGCAGACAACTGACAGAGCTACCCCATGCAAGTACAGAACGGTATATTAGTTTTCTGTACTCTACCTTAATGACATCCAAAAGTAGATTATTAGCTCTGGCAGCCACAATCGGTAAATGATGATGAACACGTTGCAATACTAGGGCAGGATAAGGTAAACAGGATTCGTAAAAGGAATTCATTTCGACCATGAAGAGACCAATTCTTTCTTTAAGAACCATTTCTCGCATTAATTTTACCTTGAAGAAACGTAAGAATTTATATCTTTGTACAATTGTGATTGACTTAACAGTAATAACACTTTATTTCATTTATGATTTACATCTTTAACTGACCTGGTCCGTATGTCTTGTTAAAGTAGAATGAAATTCATCATAGGCCCAGGTTTGAACAACCATCGAGGCATCCACATCAACACTGCGACATACATCAACCATATCACAAAAAACTTTATACGTCTGTTGAAATATTACAAAACTCAGTTCAAAACAAAACCAGCTATAGCTACAAGGGCCAAATCTGTCAGCACATAAACAGCTAGAGTGGGAACGAAAATATCTGTGCTTCAAGTTGAGAAAACATAATTATATACGCACTGTACCACCTCAGAGTAAGCTTGTACACGATGGATATCTTCCTTGACCAATGTAATCAAACTTGTGATAGTATTTTGATAATCAGGATCCTTGCCAAAGATCAACTGGACATCAGGCCAGCTCTCCAAGGCAGAACAATCTTCATTCATTTCAGACTGTCTGAGTGCATAAACAAGATCAGTGCTTGGTGGAGTGACCAATGACTTGATACTCTCTGCTGTGAGGAAACTTTTATATGATGAGACAATTTCTTGAAACTTGGATAGGACTCCATAAATAGCACTGATGAAACTCTAAGAATAGTCAAGAAATATATATCAATTCAAAAATGTTCTCTACAAACAGTACCAGTGCTATTACGTACCTCTGTGCTTGGGTTGAAATCAACAACACTAGTTGTAACTGTAGACTGAGACACTGAAGATGAAGATCTCCCAGACTGAGAGTGCTTTGTTGAAGGCACCCCGCCTTTGGACGTAGTGGAGCAGTGACCTTCAACTGCAGGGCTGTCCAAGGTTTCTAAAGTATACCCACAGTCTGGATTAGCTTTGTTTTCTTTATGCGTATTTTAAACCAGGAGTGTTTGTGGTACAACTGCAAAACAACATCATGACATAGCATATAGTTTTAAAAACAACTCTACTGCACCTCGCCCTCTTGGAGAAGATAGATCTTTTTCCACTTCATCTTTAGGAACTTCCAACATTAACCTGACCCTCAACACTGCTGGTGGACCTTCTTCATGTGATATAGTGCTGTTATCAGGTTGCCATGAATACTGTGATGATGCCTGTATCTTTGCAAGCAAAGCATGTGCTGCATTCACAACAAGACGACGTAGCAGTTCTAGGATAACAAAATCAATACTGCGGACGAATGCGTAGAGTCTGGAAAGCACAGAACGCCATTGTACAATCTGGATGTAGTCGGGCTTCACATCTGAAAAAACATGAAGCAACAGTGTCACTTGCTGCTCAGGTTTACCTTGAAAAGATTTTCCCTATAAAAACAAAGTTTTACCTGATTCTAATTTGATCCACTGGAGTAACCCAGAGTGTCTTTCAATCACACTCTGACAAGCATTGGCAGTAAGCAACAAACAGGTAGCTCGCAACTCCTGCAACTGCACCTGTACATATTCAGCCTGTTGAGAACACTCAGCCGCAAACTGCTCCAAAGTCAATGTCTTTGCTCCGAATGTGTTGTGAAGAAAAAACAATTTTGCAGGCTCGTGTTTCAGGCTGCTGCATTGTTCTTCACACAGAGTGCGAATCTTGAGCAGTGCATTTTGTAGAACATCATCAACGATGGATAAATTCTCATGTAAATTCTGCCTAAGGAAAAGCATGAAAAAACAATAGGATCAAATTTTTGAGTTCATGCTAAGATACTGAAAAGAGCCAGCATGAAGAGTTTCAAACATGTATAGGAATATGTCTAACCTGCTTTCAGTAGTCATAGATGCTCGTACATAATTTTTCCAAGTCGTAAATGCTTTCCAAATTCTAATAAAATTAAAAAAAGAATCGATGAATTTTACAACCACAGCAGCAGTGCAGATTAGCAAAGGTACAGAAGACATACCTGAATCTAGAGAATACAGGTATATGGAATATCTTGTAGAATATCTTTCTCTCATAAAGCCAGCGTGGCATGGACACCAGATCAGCATCAGTATTCTCTCTTGTCTGCAAAGAATAAATAAAGTATACTCTCTACATATGTTAAGAATCCTTATCAAAGGCTGTACATAATCATATTTGTATCCTCATTCCAACATTTAATCCAGAACCAACACAACATTAGTCCTTGCAAAATGTAACTTTTAGTCTTATAGTATATCATAACACGGTAAACATGTGCAACTTACTTGCGTCACAGCCGAGGCAGTCACAGTAAACATCTGTTTCAAACCAAGAGTGTCTTTAGCATTGATGCACACCAAGTCATATGGGTTATACCTCGCAATTGAATCACTATAGTCGCGCAACCTGGCATAAGCAAAGACACCATCATCTGGTAGGGCAGGGTACAAAGCGTTATGAAGATTTTGCCCTGATTGTCCAAAACTTTTGTTTAATAGTTTGCCACTGCCATCCTTAATTATTTTCTCAACGTCTGTCTCCCAGTTCAAACGTTTTCTAAGAATCTGAATAACTTGAATGACATCAAGACCTCCATACCGATCTGGACCAACCTCTTGTCTTTTACACGAAGTACCCAACTTGGGTGGTGACACTGATAGGGTTGGTTCATCATATAACAACTTGTCAGGCTGTGTCTTATTGATCTAAATACAGTTATCCATTTTTAGTCCATTAATGGGCATGAAGGTGCCTTGAATTCTTTTATTTCCTCCATCTAAAGCCAGGTGATTTTGCTTGGCAAGCAGAGCATTTTATTTTCTGCTGACTTTGAGAGAGCTTGATGAACCTCATTAAAATATTACGGTGACAAACCTGCCTACTATCGTGAGGAACAGTGCTTGTATTTTCGGTTAGAAGCTTCTTCTTTTGCTTTTCTTTTCTCAGTAAAGTAGCTCGATATAATGCTGACAGTTGATTGGATTGTGAGTTTGCTGGTGGATGAGGGTTTACTCTTGGCTATACAAAAATATGCAGAGAATCTACCAATTACTACCTAGACATGCAACCTGAGTAGCACTACAAGTTTGTTGCTGGAAGACATAAAAGTGCTTGCAGTTTGAGTGTACTCAATGGCTGGTTTTTCTACCTTTTGTATTTGCACTGTCACAAGGTTACACCCGAAGTTATTGAAAGGAAAAGTTAGAGAGACAACAGCATTCTATTATTATTTATAATATTACCACAGTGCTGCTACTCGTAAATACTGTAATTCCTCACTACAAAACAAATATGTTTCAACAACCTGTGCGCCCAAACATTGATAAACTTGTGCAGTGGCCGCGCTGTCGTACAAACGACTTCTTAAAGTATCTTTCCCCTCTTTAAACGAGTCATAAGGACTTCTCTTGCGACTTTGCTCCGCCATTCTCGCAAAATTTTAAGCTCACGAGATTGTCAAGTAGGGTTATCCTCCATGAGAGAGTTTTCGGAAGCCAGGAGACGCTTTTTCTACTTGTTTTGTTTGAGGAAATTTCGACATTTGCAATTCACGCAGTTTTTTGTGTTGGTCGTTTTCTTTTTCCCGCCTTAGCAACACGGCCGCGAAGAAACAAGGCCCGAGGCCAAAGCAGTGAATAGAATAAATAAGAGAGCGCCTATGATTGGATGAAGTCCAGACGACGTGTGAATGACCCTAGATTCTACCTCAATGCCCCTAGATTCTCCTCAAATCTTAGATTATTTTTTCATTGTCCCGGAGTGACCCTAAATTTATCCCGAGTGTCCCAAAAGTGTCCCTTTTGTTTCCAAATTATGCCCAATGTCCATAAATATTCCCTGAATTGACCGTAGTGTCCCCAAGTTGTGCAGGAGTGACCGTAATGTTCCTTAATGTCCTTGATCTATACCTAAATTGTCCTGAGTACCCCCAAACTGCTTCAGAGTAAGTTTTAAGGCCGTTTCCACTTCAACTGTAGCGTAACGTAGCGAATCTTTTTGTTTCGTGAGCACCACAGCATAACCAATGGCTTTAGAACAAAGAAATGCGCTACGGTACGATTGGAGTGGAAACCGGCCGGCCGTTACTCAGGTTGTAGTAACAATGATCATGCATTGTGGTATATCGACAGTTCTTCTTCCAGTACCTCCGTTGTGCTCAGTGCCGAATTAACCTTAACAGGGCCGGGGGCAAAACTTTCTTATGGGCCGGACCAAAAATGCAAATTCGCTAGTGGCGGTGAAAAAGTCCGATTTTTCCGACTAGATGCCGACATCGGACATATCAAATTCATATTGCAGTTCCTCCGCCTATTCTTAGAGAATGTTTCAGTTAGTATTGCTGCCA